>CM033321.1:93191684-93344168 GCA_019359835.1 Pharus latifolius | reverse complement strand
CACTCCCTTCGAATTCAGATGATTCAAGTAAAAATTATTTAACTCCAGTCTCTGTTAATTAAGACATAAAGCTTCTTGTTTACCATTTCGTTAGGAGACACACATGGCAAACGCAGACACAGACCATTGGGCCTCTCTAATGGCTAAGGCTATCTCCAATGGTGGCGTTCGCCGTGGTTCATGTCGATGGCGGTGGAGGACTGCTCGTCGCTTCCTCGGCGCGATGGGACGTCCGTGTGCTATGGGTGGAGGTGAGCTGGAGGCGAATTCGCGGCGAGCGCGGCGTCGCCGTTGGAGGAGGAAGATGAGGCTTCGTCGCCCACGCCATGTGGCCCACCGAGTAATAAAGCTGCTTACAGTATCCGCTAAAAAATTAAACTGACAGGTGGGTCCATGAAACAAACAGCCCCGCATGTCATTGAGAAGTGTTGATAGTACGCATGTGAAAAGAAATCGGATGCGTGGGACCCACCACTGCCGCAGTACGTAGTGTCAGAAAGTGCGTTACCAATCAACATGTCAGCTACAGTCATTGACAAGTGGGTCTACGAAACAAATGACCCTACATGTCAGTCAGTGGGTTAGATTTAATACAGTACACACGCGAGCGAAGCACGTGGGCCCTACCTGACGCGGTTTACGCGTGAGTACGCCAGCGGATTTTTTCCCATACACATGCGGTTTCTTGGCACTGTCACTAACGTGTGGATCCAGTTACGGTTGACCCCACATGTCAGTGTAACATAAAATATTTTCCCAGGTGTTAGTGTAAAGAATTTTTTTGGTTGGGTTTGGGTGTCAGTGAAACGAATTGTGTAATAAATTATAATATTTTATTTGTTTGATTTAAGACTCTAGTTAAAGCCAAGCAAGAGTCAAGTTGTTAGAGACTTGGTTGTTGTTTGACTCTCTAAAATTGTTTTCGCATATGTGATAAGAAATATTCTGTTTAAGAGTTAAGATATAGTTGAGAGAGTTAGAGATGGTCTAATGAACTCTCAAATGTTCAAACTTAACCAAGTGTATGAAACAGATCGATAGCCCAAAACCACAAAAATCTAATAGGCCGGAGTCAAGGAAGCACCGGGGCCCCACTACACAGAGACAGGGCACCCCGTGTGCCCGGCACAGGCAAGTGGCAACGTTCCCGACCACCAAAAGAAGAAACCTTTCTACCGTTTGTTCCTTTCTTCTCCTACTCGCCCACCGATCCCTCACCTCCCTCCCGAAACCAAACCAAAAATCTCAGGGCTATTAGGGTTTCGGCGAGGGTGCGGCGGCCATGGCGCGCGGAGGCGCGAAGTTGACGCCGAACCTGGCGATGGACCTGGAGAGCACGCGGCTGCTCAACCTCACCGTGCTGCAGCGCCTCGACCCCGCCGTCGAGGACATCCTCATCACCGCCGCCCACGTCACCCTCTACAACTTCGACACCGACGTCAATCAATGGGTACCCATCCTTCCTGCAATCCCCCAACCCTACATGGTTTCCTGTTTTGGTCATTGCTAATTTGATTTCTACGTCGTGCGTGTGTGTGTGTGTGTGCGCGCGCTTGCGTGCTTGTGCGCAGAGCCGGAAGGATGTGGAGGGGTCACTCTTCGTCGTCAAGAGGTTTGTATTGTACTCTTGTGCACCTGATTGGCTGTATAATTAACATTGGACTGATCCACCCCTGTGCTGTAATCATGCTTAAGTCTACATATGGGTTAGGGTTGCTTTGTAGCTGATTGCAGGTTCTAGAGAATTCCTAGAATTTACTTGGTTGCTGGTGATTTGAGCATTTTAAAGCATTTTTAAACAAGAGCATTAAGGTGGCCTTTGTGAAGAAATGGAAATGTAATTGAATGGCGATTTGTTTTTTGCACTGAACATGGTGTGCAATTTTACGGTGGGTAAGGGGTGGGATTGTTTTAGTGAACTATTGGCTAATTTGCTGTTTTCACTGTTTCTACGGAATTTCAAAAATCATTTGTATATAAGTGATTAAGCACGTGAATGAGATGATTAAAGTGAATTTTGCAATTATAAATTCGTGGATAGTTTTTGAGTAGTTGTTACTTGTCACAAGTTGTTGGTTGGTGGTGATTGTGAATTTTTAACCGATCACCATGGTAGTGCCTTTCTATATCGGATTATTTGTTGCTGGTTTTAAAGGTAGGTGCCTGCTGTTGTCTGCCTCTGCAGTGGTTCTGGAATGGGTTACCTGTTGTTTTGATGATGCCTGAGTGTGAAACATCACAGCAAGTGCCAAAAGTTATAATCCATAGCTAACCTAACACTTCATAAAATTGGTGCAAGAAGCATTAACAGGTGAAACTGTCATTGTGCAACTTCCATGATGCCAAATTTTTCAGTATTTACAGCCATTGGCATTGTATATAATACTCTGGCATGTTAATATTTACGGAAAATTAGCTCTATACCACTCAAAGAAGATCATTTCAGTAAAATATCATTCAAACATTTTGGGTTAGTCAAACACCCCTAAAAAATTACACTGTTATATTTTTACGACTTTTAGGCTATGAAAGTTAGTTTGGGAAATTTTGCCCCTCTTCTTCTACCATGGCATTGCACAACGGCTGGTGGAGGAGGTCGCTACTGCTCGCGAAGGAAGTGGAGAGGTGATCAACAATGATTGATGGTAGTACAACAGTAGTGGCGAAGCTTGTGGGTAGAGATTAGTGGCGGTGAAGCTTGCAAAGATCGACAACGAAGCAACAGTACCGGCAAAGATCAATGGTGGTGAAACTTGCAGTCGGCACTTGTAGCAGTGGTGAAGGAGGAGCTCGCGGGCGGAGGAGTGGTGAAGCTTGCAGAGATCGACAATGAAGCAGTAGCAAAGATCGACAATGGTGAAACTTACGGGCGGCGCTCGCAGTAGTGGCAAAGGAGGAGCTCGTGAGCAAAGGAGTTTGCAGGCAGAGGATCTCGACAGCAACAATAGAGAGATCAACGATGGTAGTGGATGAGCTCGCTGGTGGTGCTTATGGTGGCAACGAAGAGGAGATTGACGGCGGTGGAGCTCGCGAGTGGCACTTGCAGTAGCAACGAAGGAGGAGGCTGGTGGTGGAGGAGGTGGCTGGCAATGACTGAGGAAGGAAGGAAGGAAGAAGAAAGAGAAAGAAGATTAGGGAAAATTAGAATTTTAAAAATTTATAAAAATCCTAACGGAAGTTGACATTAATGGTAAAATCATTGACGGTGCAATGATTGAGTGGTATTTTGCTAAAATGGTCTTCTTTAAGTGGGACAAAACTAATTTTTCCTAATATTTATGACCTGAGATGCGTTGTTGACTTGTATTATTCAACAATGCAAAATGTTGGGTCTAGGAACCTTGGAGTATGTGTATTTGCTGGTTGTGCTAAATGCCTTTGTATTCTGACTCCCAAAAAAATACCTATGTATTTTGCAATGAGGACTGTGTATTCTTGCAGGAACACTCAACCTAGATTCCAATTTGTTGTCATGAATCGTCGAAATACAGGTACTTTTGCATCTTGATTTTGTTAGACTCGGCATTCTTGTGGTAATAGCTCCCTAAAATTCATCTTTCTAACTGGTAATCTGATAAACTAATCCTAGACAGTGGGACTAACTTTTGTATTGAACGAATTTTCATTTAATAATAATCTAATCCTGTATTACTTTTTTTGAGAGGGAATCCAGTATTACTGATCTTGATATTCTTCATATCAAGCCATATTATCTTTGCTGAGTTTTGTTTAATGCACTGTTGTGGCTATATTGATTGTGGAAGTAGTGAATAGTTAATGGGCATGGTGAAAGGATTCAGAAGATGACAGCTGTCTTGAAAAGTTCTAAATAATTGATGGCGGTGGCTACATAGAACTTGTGTTCAAGTTTGCTTAATCAAAACTCAGTGCTGTGGAGTAGCTATGCACAAATGAACCATGAGCGAAATAACCAAACGTGTCTAAATTAACCATCTAGATACAACTGATACATGGCTAAACACAACTAAAAGAATCTGCTATCAGAACTCTATTTTCCCACCACTCGCCAAATTTGTCTTTTCCACTCCTTAACACAAATCCAAAAGCTCCTAACATAAGCATCAAAACTCATTTACAAGTGAGACATAAGCAAACACTACTAAACTAATGGTCACAACTGCTCTACAACAGAACACCAAGAAACTGAGTTTTGGACAGGATAAATAAACCCAACTCAGGTTCTTTTACAAATTCTTGTGATTCTCTATACAGTAGTATTTTTTTCTTTTTTGAGTACATTGTTGGTACTGGCTCTCTCTATAAAACTCCTTGACCTAATCACGTTAGTGAGAAGTCAAACTGTGACCCCTCTCACAACAAAAAGCGGTATTAGCTGCTGAGCTATCATATGGTTAGGCTGACCAAAACAAGTTTAGCTTATTAATATGAAAACCTTCCTAAACTGGTCCATACAAGTAAATTTGTGGTGGTTGATATCAAAAAGTATCTTGAAACATTTACTTTGTACAGCCATGCTATAACTCTCTTGATTTACCATTAATTTTTACTGTAGTACTTAATCTCAGTGTCTTATGTTCAAAAATATGTGCACTCTTGGTTGCCTTCCTCTTATGAGCAGAAAATCTAGTCGAAGATCTCTTGGGAGATTTTGAATATGAGTTACAAGTTCCTTATATAATGTACCGTAATGCTGCACAAGAAGTTATTGGGATTTGGTTTTACAACCCTCAGGAATGTGAAGAAGTTGCAAATCTTTTTAATAGGTAATTATCTTCTTATTTTTTTTAATCTCATCCAAAGCTTTGCTATTGATTGGCAATATAGATATTTCACTAATTGCAGTCTGCAGAGTAAATCCCTTGGGTTCATCTCACATATCTTTCTGCTTGTCATTATTTGGGTTATGTAAGCTATTATGAAATTTAAAATTATTCTGGCAATAGTAGTAAATCCAAAAGTCTAAGAAATGAATATTTTTCTAGCAACTTCTTTTGACATGACACACACATAGTATTAGATCATAGTTTCTTTCTTTTCTTCTTTCTATTTGTTAATATACAAAGCAGACAAATGCTATCAATTCATCCTGTGTTAAACTGTTTCTTCAGTAACTTATTTCACTCAATGCAACTAAGCCTGATTCAACTGACATGAATCTTATGTAATTGCTTGTTTGCAGCATGTAGTGATTCTTTTATACCAGTCTTCTCTATCGCTATTGTTAATTTATTTGAAAGTGTTTGACCAAATGGAGTAAGTGCTGCACAAATGAATAACTGAAGAACTATTTAGGAGACAATAAACCCAGAAAAAGAAAAGAGGACTAGTTGCATCAGAATCTAGATCTTATCCAGATCACCTCTGGAGGCAACCTTTGTCCATTGACCAACTGTTTGAACTATAGTTGATCACCTACATTCACTGGCTTGACATTGCAAAACTGCAGCTCTTTACAACTTATAAGGGAGAGCAAGTCATTTTTTTTAAAAAAAAAAGTTCTATTATATTTTTCCCCACTACTTGCTGAATTGTACTTCTCATGTGCAATGATACAGGATACTGAATGCTTTTTCTAAGGTGTCCCCAAAGCCAAAGGTTCCGTCAATCAAAAGGTACTTGAAATACTGAATTCATGTAGACTTTCATATACAGAAGCAATTGTCATTCCGATTAATTTTTTGAACATATTTTATATGATATAGACTACCAGTCCTCTTTGATTTAAAGCTGTATCATAGTACCATGATGTAAGTGGTAACCTACTCGCTCAAAACATTGCCCCCTAAAGTTGGTGTGAGATATGAGTTTGACCAAATATTTAAAGAAAGATTTTATGGTGAAATTACCTGTCTTACTATTCCCATTACAGTGAGTTTGAAGAGCTAGTAGTAGTTCCTACTGTATCTGCAGCTGAAGCTACTCTAGAACAGGCAACATCATCCACCATGGCAACAACTGATGTTCAGTTTGATACCTTATCAGCCTTCTTCAATGTATGGAAACTGTACCTTATCTCCATGGTTGTGCTTTTGCTCTTATTATATCCTCATCTTGTTTGCAACAGGATTTTTTCTGTAATTTTCACGAGTTATCAGCTTTGATTATCTGTGCTGAAGCCTGAAATGTGAATCTCCAAACAGGCAGCTGCAATCATTGGTGGCACCTCTGGTGCAGGCTCAGGACAACCAAATCAATCTTATGGGATGGTTCCTTTATCTACTCATGCACCGCCTAGTTCCATTCCATCACAGCCTCCTACCTTGCACAGTCTGTTTCCTTCACAAGCTTCATCAGTTCCTGCTATGCCTCTTGATGCTCTTGAATCTGGCAGTGGTGCCACCATCCAACCTGCAAGTCTTGTAAACCCATTACTTCTTTCATCCTTGACATCTTCACAGACAAGAATGGCTCATGCTGTTTGTTCAATGCCAACTGCTCCCCCACTTCATCCTCCCATTACCATTCAGCAGCCACAAAGTTCTCCCTTGCTCCAGCCCTTTCCACTACCTACTGCATCCCCTTCTCCACCATATGGCACACCATTACTTCAACCATTTCCACCACCTAATCCATCACCATCTCTTACCCCAGCAGCTACCTATGGGCCAGTACTGATGAGAGACAAAGTCAGGGATGCATTGTTGAGGCTCGTACAGGTATTTTCTTCAGTAGAGTTGCTTGGTTGTCAACTTGAGTATAAGCGCCAACACAGATGTTGTGTCCATCTTTATTGGGTATAATGTTTTAAATGAGTTGCTAGCTTTAACCGAGGCTTGTTACTAGCATTATTAGACATACGTAATATTATGGGAAGCGGATACCCCTAGTGGGATATGCCGACGTGCGCTATTTATTAGTGTTTTTGTACAAAATGTGCATGTTCATCCTATTCACTATCAGTCATAACACAATGTGCACGTTTATGGGCAGCTATTGAACTACACTAAACCTCTTTTTTCCGTCACTTTATGCATTATTACTAAATCAATTTTGCAAACCATTCACGTCTTTTCATCAAGTCACTTTACATATGCTGGATTTTTATTCGGGTATAGGAGCAAATAGATGCTCTTATTGACACAATTTGTTTTGACAGAATGATAATTTTGTTGATATGGTCTACCGGGAGATTGTAAGAGGACAGTACTCTTGAAGAGATAGGTGCCTCTACAATGGGCTTGATTTGTGTGTGAACTGGTGCCTTTTCTCAAGCCTGTACAGGCAGTCTTCTCTAAACTTACCTGGGGCATTATAGATGTGATATTGTTGGACCTTGGTTAGAGCATTTAACATCTGTAAATGTTAACAGAGCTGAGACTGCACTGTGGGATACTTCATACTTGTGAGTGGTGTTCTCAGTGCAGGAAAAGTTTTGCTGCACATGTTAGAAATTTATGCTGGAATGTTATGAAACAACTGGATGATTGCCTTTGGTTTTTATATTTTATCGGTTACTGCGACGATGCTTAGATGTGGACTAGGGAGGCAAATGCTTCTGCGTCCCGTGGTCATCCGGATTCACATTTGGTCTGTGATGAGTTAACATTACTTTGCAGGAATTGATATGCTTCTGTTTTGTGTCGGGTCGCTCCAGTGTTCTTGAGCAACTTGCCGTCTAATACTTGATCTAAACAATAACGCGCACATACGTGCCTTCGCGTGTATTTCGAGTACATAGGTGGTTTGCAATCATTCGAATAATCTGAGCCGATTAACCACATTTAACCATAAACTGGGACGGTAACCCACTTAATTTTATTTGTGTGTACTTCCATCAAGCACGAAATATCAAATGAACTGTAACACAAAGGAAAGTTCATTTTTCAGTTCAAGTTTTATGCGGATGCGTGCTTGTTCAAGTACTCAATCGCCACAGCGGTATGGAAAGCAGCGCCTATCGGTAGCGCATTCTCATCAATCTCAAGGTAGGGTGAATGCACCTCATGAGTGATCATGGTCTCATTGCTGATTCCGATACTGAACAAGGCACCCGCAATTCTTTGCGCATAGAAGCCAAAATCCTCAGCGCCCATGAACTGGGAAGATACCTTGACGTTAGCCTCGCCGAGCATGCTCTCGGCCACCGCCTTCGCGTGTTCATACATTCCTTCATCGTTGACCGTAGCTGGATATGGCCTAAGCCTCTCCTCCATGAAGTCTACAGTGGCAAAGCAGCGGTTCACCGAAGCCTGCCCTTCTATGACCTTCCAGAGTCACAAAGGAAATAGGCAGTGAAGTGAGTTCATTTCAGAAAAGTAAAGTAATTTTATTGTTTGTAGGTAAAAAGTAGGGTAGACTGCACTCCAGCTGGACTGCACTGTTGGTTTAATTTACCTCTCTGATTCTCTTCATGAGATATGATAGGCCTTGAGTTGTCATGCTCCTGAAGGTACCACCAAAGGTCACAGATTCTGGGATGACATTGTGAGCTTCACCTCCTTTTATGAAGGTGACAGATACCACCTAAAAGTTTAATTACAAATATGGCTTTACATTCTATTATGAAGCATTCAGCTTTAGCCTTTAAGATGTTACTAAGTGCAAAGGATGGGTGAGGCACTACAATCCATAAAGAGAGTAGTACGATGTAACTTAACTGCACCCTGAAGGGGATCTGTTTCCCGGGCAACAAGCTGTTGAAGACTCAGGACGGTAGAGGATGCAGCGAGAACGGGGTCGATGGTGGCATGAGGGGCCGCTGCATGCCCACCTTTTCCAGTAATTATTGCTGTGAACCGAGCAGATCCAGCAAGAAAGGGACCAGGCCTCGAGGCGACAACACCTACCGGATGATGTGGATCAATATGCATGGCAAAAATGGCCTCCACATCATCCAGGACCCCCTCTTTCAACACATGGTAGGCGCCAGCATGACCCTCCTCTGCTGGCTGAAAAACAAGCTTCACTGTACCCTGGGGACATAAGCAAGTTCTGTGTGAACCTATGGAATATGGATCACTAAAGCATAATTTACATGTATGTAAATAGGCGTGCGACATAAGAGAATATAAAATGACATAGAATGCAGTGCTTTATTTACTGGCGGAATTTGTTCATTTCATCACTTGCAAACTTACAATCTGTACCATATATCTCGTACACGCAACTCGTCCATCGAAGCTTCACATCAATCATCAGAGCCATAGCATGTTCCATGGATACTGGCATACTGCGATATCCTGATCAGCTACCAACAGGTAGGCATGCCAGGAAATATTTTTTTTTTTTTTGAATGGCCAAGGAAGAAGTATTTTTTTTTATCAACTTTCACTTTTTATATCAACCAACATATTTTGATCCAATAACTACAATTGATCTAATATATTTTAAAATGTCATTTTTTTTTTAAATTGTTGTATTTTTTTATACTAAGTTGTCGCATTTTTTTAAGTTGTATTTTTTTGGGTTGTCATATTTTTTTGTGTTGTTGCATTTTCTTACTTTGTGTCATTGCATTTTTTAGATTTTTTGTATTTTCTTGTCTTATGTTGTCGTATTTTTCTAAGTTATTACATTTTCTTATTTTAAATTTTCATATAGGTTGTCATTTTTTTATTTTAAATTATTGTATTTTCTTATTTAAAGTTGTCACATTTTTTTATTTATTGTATTTTTTTAGAAAATTTTTTATATGTAAAAATTACCATAGTCATTTTTTTTCTCTCACATGCACCATTTTAAACAAAAGTTTGAATTGGTCATTGCACGTTGTTGCAACTAAAGTTCGAATCTGTCATCAATATTTTTCATTATTTATAATTCTTCTCACATGGAAAATGGGGAATCCCATCAATTCGGTAGCACAACATCCGATCATTTCGTGCATAGATAATCACCAGTACAGAATTTCTAGATCCCGCGCACCACCACCCTCACCACTCAAAATATAAAAAAGAAAACAAGAGTTCTGTTATATAGAACACAACCATCATATAATAAATTGGTACATATTTTTCTTGATTATATAGTGAGTAATGATTGATCTGAATCAAATATTTACATATAAATTTTTTTAGATGAAATCAAAATTTGTTACAAGAATTTTTTGTATACACATTAATCGGAGATGTAAATTTTTATATATTTTTTAATTGTAAGGTTAGATTATTCTATTGTAAGATAGTAAAATTTGTTTATTTGTTTTAATATATTTTATTTTTTCTATTTTAAGTTCATGTAATATTATATATTAGATTTAAATTTTATTTTCATGTTAATATTGTTATATTTATAGACACACACATATATTTCCAGTATAAAGATATATATTTTCTATTGCTATACATAATTAACTTTTGATAATAATTGCAACTTTATAAGGTTTATACCTAAAGATATTTCTATTTTGTTTATTCTAAGCTAATATATCTTAATTTTAGATTTGTATCATTCTTTATAAGTATTTGTTGTAAATTAGTATTGATACTAATTGTAAGTTGTAAGTGCGCCCACTTTAGTTGTAAAGTTTTATATAATTTGAGTGAAAATTTAGTGAAATTAGTTTAGTTCAAATATGTTTTTTGTGAGAAAATATAAACTTTTGCTTTAAAATCACATGTTGATAAAAGAAATTATGCTTGAATTTTAATATGTGGGAATTTTTTTAAAAAAAAACTATACGGCAAATTATCAAATAATGCACCTGCACCATATAAATGCCCAACAAAAAAAAAAAGGAAGATAGAAATTTCACCATGGCACAATCAACTAGAGTTTACATACTATATATATATTGGTCAAAAAATACCTTGAAATCATTCTTCCGTGATTGAAGTAGCTTAGCCGCTCCTAAAAGCATCGCTACATGAGCATCATGCCCACAAGCATGCATCTTTCCGTTTTCTAGGCTCTTGAATTCCCAATCTACCATTTCCTGCCAAAGTACCGCGTGACAACGGGTTAAGCGAACGTTTTGCCAAATGGTAAGAGCATTTTACCTAGGTAAATGGATAATACAAACACATGTAAAAGCAATAAGAAATAAATATAGCGATCTATGAAGAAAGCATTGACATGCATTTCTAAATCAAAAGCAGCATCCAACTCAATTTGCAGCTTGATTTCCAAAAATGAAGTGAAGAGTGACAAACCATTAATACTAATAAGCATATGTATTTTCCTTGCACGTTTTCAAAATTGTTATAATCTAAAATTAAAAGTATTAATTTCCTTAAAATATTGTTGTTGAATGTTATTAATATAAAAAATTAAGACAAAATATTAAATGAATATTGTAAATAGCAGAGATGGTACTCGCCCACTTCCAAAGTAGAGAAAAAAGAAATCCTACCCGTCTCTATGGTAATTTGAAAGGGTATTATATTGTGTAACTAAATAACTAAATTAAAGATTAACACAAAACTATTTTAGGGGATGTTTCATTGCAGTCATTCTGTATCAAGCCTAATCTTGGTAGTACCAAATTGATTTGTCACATATTTAAGGATATGTCTAAGATACTTAAAGTTTTTATATATTAAATTTTTTTAAAAAAAACGGCAACCTAAAAAAATAAGTGACTTAAAAGAAAAAATGAGACAACCTAAAAATGCAACAACATAAAAATAAAAAAAATGCGACAAAACTAAAAAAAATTGAGCAAACTAATTAATCTTATTTTTGTGACTTTTCAATTTTATACATGTTTCTTAATTATAATTTTGCTCCACGGCGGAGCATGTATGTGTTTATGAATAACTCATCGACTCCAAGTGAGAGCTTTGACCAAAAATTCTACGTCAGCCTCCTTACCTTCTCGAGTGACAAGATCAATAGCATGAATTTTTTTTAGAATAAAAAAATAAAAAGAATTGCATAAATACCCTATATTTACTTTTTTTATAAAAATAACTCTCCATACTAATCTATCAAGTTTTTGATTTGCGACAATTCATGTGTTGAATTTTAAAAACTCGACAAGCAACAAGCAGGCAACTATGCTATTTTTTTTATTCAAATAACCTAAAATGTAATCAATGATGTCTGTAGTGTATTGTATATGAATTTTTAAATTTTTTGGCACCTATATTTTTTA
Source organism: Pharus latifolius (assembly GCA_019359835.1). Classification (NCBI taxonomy): domain Eukaryota; kingdom Viridiplantae; phylum Streptophyta; class Magnoliopsida; order Poales; family Poaceae; genus Pharus; species Pharus latifolius. The sequence continues at coordinate 93,332,152 of CM033321.1, read as the reverse complement.
AATTATAACTCGATTGCCTATCCATTTTGACCATTTAAATTATAAATACAAAACGGTCAAATCAAAATAAACGAATCATCAATTGGAATTATATATAACAAGACATAATAAGTTTGGTTGACCATTTAGTTGTGTCAATCTGGTTGTTTTGGCCTCAAAATTGTGGTGGTTCAAACGGATCATCAATTGAATTTATAGATGAATAGATATAAATGTCGGAAGAATCATAAATTTTAGTATAATTTAATCTGAAAAATTGAACTAAAACTTTCAAATTCTTTTGTGATTGACATCTTTTGATCTATAATTCTGATTGACAATTTGTTTGAACCGGTGGAATTGTGAGTCCAAAACGATTGTATCAATATAATCGGATCATCAACCGGATTGATATATCTTAAGATATAATATGACATGATATATTGTCATATATAATTCTAGTTTGACGATCTATTTGTGTTGATCTCATCGTTTTTGCTTTATAATTATAATGATCGAAATAGATCGTTAATCGGAGTTATAATTTAAAATGATATGGATATTGAAAAACTTGAAAATTCATGTACAATATTGACGAGGATATATACTGCATGCTTAGTCGAAAGCTTAGAGTAGTGGGACCCATTTCCACTAACTCCCACCTTCGACCAACCCTTTTTAGGTTCTTTTTTGCATCACTACAAATAAGTCATTTTTGATCGAATTAGTCATGATCAAAGACACAACACTAAATAAAAGTTCTCAAACTTACTTGGTCTTGAAGGATAAATAAAGAGAGAGACGAGACAATTATTTAAGATCATTTTAGAGAATAAGTAAAAGGTAGTTTTTTAATTAAAACACTTAATAGAGTGGTATAGATCATGTGGCACAACCTCCAGTTGCTCCACACATACCCCAACTGTAAAACTCCAATCAGTCATAGTAAACATCAACAAATTCTCCTCATTATCATGTAAAACAACAAACACATCACCCTATAACACACGCAAAAACAACATCAAATCTATCCGATTCCATTCAAAATGACGTTTCCTACCTCCAAACACCATCATAACCCTTTTCCTTTTCTTTTAAGCACTTAACCAAATCAACAAGACAAGAAGGGCGCCAACCTGAATGGGGAGCGCGTCCATGTCAGCGCGGAGCGCAAACACGGGGCCCCCGCCGCCGCCGATGGTTGCCACGACACCGGTGCAGGCGACGGGCCAGGCGTAGGCGATGCCGAGCGCGTCGAGCTCGGCACGCACCAGCTCGCTGGTGCGGTGCTCCTGGAAGGCCAGCTCCGGGTGCTGGTGGATGCGGCGCCGCAGGCCGCGCAGCCACTCTGCGAACTCCGGAGCTCGCGCGGCGTCCAGTAGGTCTCGTGCCAGCGTCATCATCGACGGTTGCTCGAGAAGAGCGATACCATGGGACTATGGGAGGGTGATCAAAATTGAGGTCGTTACGTCCCAAGTACATGCTGCCATGTTATTTTTATTTTGTCTGCAAGTCTCTGTGTCCGTGCTGTCTATAATAATTTTTTTTATCAATTCGGTGTTTTTCTTTGTAAAGAAGTTACTATTAGATTCATAATATTATATTTTACTAATAAATATAATGACAAGTTGTCCATAATAGAGAGGTATTGGGAAAAAAAAATCATTCTAACCTAACACTTTTCATCTGTGACAGAAATTAACAAATCGAGCCATTTATTATTATACAACTCACCAGTCACCACTTTGTATGGATCTAATTCAGACAAGTCTGGCATCATCCAAGCATCTCGCTTATTATTCTCTTCAGTCAAAAAAAATATATATTATATATACTAGTTAAACTTTTCTAATTTTGACCACCGATATATTTATAAATATTTAAATTGACTATAAAAAATTACACGAGTATATTTGTAATAAAGAATACTTCCATAATATTTCAATTTTAATATCATACTATTGTAAAAAAAATAGCCAAAGTTACTAAGGTTGTACAGTGTAAAAATATTACAATTATTTTGAACTAGATTGAGCATAATAGTGATTTTTGCCATAATAATTACCCTTGATAGAATTAATTGCACCTTTTTACAAATGAAAAATCAATTGGAAAAAATAAAAAATATAATTCCGTCTCCACCCTTTATATACTTAATACAATGATGTTGCACTAAGTTTGAGTTGGAAATGGATTGAGATATGAGTTGCTAATGGGTTAAAAAATATGTTGAACTCATGCTGAGGAAAAGGTAGGATTGGATTGGGTCGAAATATTGGGTGAGTTAGGTTGTATTAGATTTGATATGTTATGAGTTAGATGAGAGTTGGGTTTTAATTCATATTAGAAAATTGAATTGAATTTTGATTAGATTTCAATCCACTACCCTCCCTAAAGTTTTCCAGCAATTTGGGCCAAATTCTACCATCATCTGCATGGGCCACCACCCGCCTTGGCCCAAAAGCAAGCTATTTGGACTTCGCCACCACCACAGCCCAGTAAGCCTCCGGTTGGATTGTTTTCGCCTCGCTGTGAAACTACACAAGACTAACTCCAATACAATCAAGTTCTCCAGAAAAATATACTTAGTCCCATACTTGTAAAGAATCACCCGAAAAAATCGGCCACCCCATTATACATAATGTTCTGAGAGACCCTTCGGTGGAACCCACATGTATAATATCTACTCAAGAGCCAAATACTTCGATGCACAGGATCTTGGGTGGTTTTTGGATAGGTCTCACACAAAAAAATATTGATATATTACTTTTTTTCAATAAGTAGTTATTCATAGTTTTAGAAGAATTAACTAATAAATTAAACAAAAACAAATAGAGACTTGCAAATAATTTAACATTCAAATAATAAATTTTCTTATTAAATTCAGACATAAAAAAATAACATTGGACATACTACATATTAGATATATTCGGATATTCAAGATAAAATAAATTAAAAAATTATAAATTAACTACTCATTCGTATGGTTGCCTCCAAAACATCGTCAAATGTGTTCAATCAAATCTTCTTTGAGTTGCACATGTGATGGTAGAGCACGGATCTCGTAGTTTCTTGTGAGTACATCGGTGAAAGCAATCAAAACACTATTGCGGAAAGGAGGCGATGCTATAATAGATATCTCTTGACCATCGTAAAATTTATTGAGATGATCATCATAGTCTCGCTTATCCTCGATTATCATGTTATGTAATATGACATATGCTTAGATCATCATAGAAGAACTATGGTGCTTGAAGATGAGAAGAATGGGTTTCGATGGGTGGGATGAGGAGTCAAAATATATAGTCTGAGAATAGTTTCAACAAGAATAGTTCCAACAGCTACATTCCAACAAGAATATTCCAACGGTTAATTTTCAACAACTATATTCCAACAACTAATTTTCAAGAATTCTATTCAAACAGATGGAATGACAAGTACATAGTTTTGTAGGTACACACATAAATATAATAAGATACATTAAATAATAAGGTACACAAGATACCCTAAACCTCATTATTCATCTCATTTAGCTTATCTCTCACATACTTCACTGCGGTCGCATGAGCCTCCTTATGCTCGTTATTTAATTTTGTTAAATTTACTGTCACCAAAGGCGGCATTTTCTCTTCTTTTAGACATGTCCTACATGGAGGAGGCCGCATAAAGAGCATCCTTAGTCATTTCTGTGCGATTTGTTTGAATTTTTTCAAAGCTCCCTATGTTTTCTTTTGTAACCATCGTAGTTTCATGTATCTTGTTTTTCTCTTTTTGCTTATTTTTCAGTGCATCCCAACCTTCCGACCTTCTCTCCTCAGCTGTACATCGTCTGTGTTCGATGAAGATGTGTAGGCACCAACTTCGTTTATCTTGAATCTTTTCCCAATATCAAGGTAGGTTCTACTCTACTTTAGTTGATTCCGAACTGCCATATATCAGTGGTGCATGATGAAAAGATGGCTCATCTCTTTCATGTACAATTCGCGTGCTTGAGTCATCAGTTGGTTGTCAGAATGATAACTAGCATACACCTCCTTCAGTTTATACCAAATACCATTGAATTGAACAATTTTTTATTAATTCTTTGCCAATGGTCCTTAAAATGCTTCACCTCTCTCATGTGGTTTTTCGGACTGCTTTCGTTATAGGTCATCATGACCTTTGCCTAGTACATGTCAAATTTTTTGTTGTTTCCATTGACTGAATCGAGTGAATTATTCAATCAAGTACTAATCTACATGATGGAAAAAATAAATTGTTCAAATATTTGGAAGCCAAATACGAGAAATAAAACAAGCCCCGCAACCTAAAAAATAAATTGATGAAATTTTAATGTAAAAGAAGCGATCACTGGTCGAATTCGTCATCTTGTGACCAAAACAATCGCTTAGTACATCCTCCACCATCTGCAGCAACATTGCCACTGTTGTTGTCGTTGATAATAATATGTGGTGTAGAATGTGGGCTACCACTGTCGGAGACCAATGTGGACTGTGATTTTTTGATAGAGGGTTGTGGTGGTGAGAACTATGTAACATTTGGCGTCATACTAACAAAGTGAAATTTTTTGTCATAAGGGGGTACGAAGGCCCCTATGCCCCTATGGATACAGAGGGACCTGTGAATACGGAGGCTGTGCATATGGAGGCGTGTGGATACGAAGGGGGCTATGAATACAGAGGGGCAGCGCATACGAAGGATAGCTCATAGGATATCAAATGGGTAGTGGAAAATTTGGTAGAACTTGACTATTGAGCATTTCTGGGTTTTCTTTAGTTAAATTTGAAGGACAAAACCCAATTTACAGAATCATTGGGGATTATTACCCATCTTGAACTTTTGGATAGATTTAGAAATGGTTGGTGTGTAAATGGTGTGAGATTGGTGGGTCCAAATGAGTTCAAGATGTGTTATATTTATAGAGAGAAGAGACTAAATTTTTTTTGGAATTTTTCAATAATGTTTGAGGAATTTAGTAATTTTTTCACCCAACAGCAACTTTTAGTGATTTTTTTGGAGTCACTACCCAACAGCTATTTTTAGTGGCTATATTTAGCGGCTGATTTTCTTAGTCACTACTCAACAGCTATTTTTAGTAGTTATATTTAATGGCTGATTTTTTTAGTGACTAACGTGGAGTCATTTCCTCTCCAACGCAGTTATTTCATGTGGCGTGCAGCTCACCGGGCCACATGCAAGCACTGAAGCTGCCCTTGCTTCGCCCACGCGATGCTGTCCCATTCACACGTCTTAGTCGAGTCGACGTGGACGATACGACTTTCTCGAATACTGACTAGAGCAGCTTTATTGGACTTAGCCTGAAATGCTGAGCGGAGCAGCATCCAGCCATCCATCTCGGTTTCTACCTGGGCTGCACTATCACTTGCTCTAGTCGGCCGCGTCCGTTAAGAATTCCACCTGTGACGAGGAAATATGATGGGCCTATCACAGCAACTAGTAACCCAACCTCACATCCACTTGGACAGACTCATGTTTGGGCTGCCCCTGCTAGGCAGAAGCTACCTTGGACCGTAACCGCCTTGGTTGTGGCGTGGCTGCACTGACTATCTTGGTCCATGCTTTGGAGCCTGGCCTGGCCCTTTTGTTCGGTTGGGATGGCCTAGTTCGGCCTATGGGCAAATAAACTCAAAACCTGGTCTGGCATGGCTAATTCGCACAACTTCATGTTCTATAAATAATAATACGGAATGAATATGAGAAATTTTTTTTTAATCTTATTTACTTCTCTTTTATCTTGATATAATGACCATCAGCTTATCCAATAGATTTTAGAATATTATAATTTTAAATTATCATATTTTTTATATTAAATTGTCGTATTCTTTTTTAAGATCATCAATTTTTTTTTTAGTTAGATTGTCGTATAAGAAGGTTAGCTTTAAATAAGTTTATTTGGACTATTGGGCCATAAACATAACCAGCTTATAATTTTTTAAAATGGACTCTGATACCGTGAAGATGACAGAATATGGAATTCCGCGTCTTTTTGTTCTAGAAAGAAAAAAGTCAAGAAAAGATTAGAAAAAGGAGGGGAAACACACGAAAGGAGCCAGCGAGGAGAAAACAAGTACATCAACAGTCAAAGGGCAGCGGCAAGTAGCGTGTAGTCATTTCAAGAACAAAACCGTATTTCTTCTCAAGCATTGACCCGATTCTCCTAAGATCCGCATCTGTCATCTAGTCCGCAGAATCGCCATCTCATATGGGAGGATCGTAACTCGTGAGTTTCTTTTGCGCCCTAATCTCAATTGTGTTTTTTCTCTTTCTTTTAGAATTTTGGTGAGACATCGGATCTCCAATCAATGACATATGTTTCATTTCTAAGTAGATTACTCCTTGTTTTTTGTTAGGATTTTTTGGCTGCTTTGTAAAGTTAGGATCTTTGGGCGATTTGTTGTGTTATTCTTGCGAGTCACAATCCCTCCTTTGGTGGTTTTAGCGCGTATTTTGTCCTGAATTTTTGTGAGGAAGCTTGTTCTGGAAATGAAATTGGCTTAGCTGATCGCTACTACCTATAACCTGAATTGTGATAACTTGAAGCCGCCTCTTGGATTTCGCCTGCTCTAAGGGAATTCGGTGATTTTGTGTGCTTTTGGAATTTCTAATGTAAATTATGAATGTTTGTTTGATTTCGTGCAGAAAGCAAGGGATTTTTCAGCTTGTCAATGTTTTTGATAGGAATAGAAATGGTTTGTAAATGGGTAGATTATAGGCAATTTAATAATTTTAAGTGGCCCTTTTAAGATTTCTCCTCCTTTTTATTGGGAAGTTTTATGATTTATAGAGTTATCTGGAGATATTTACTTGTTAAGTCAGAATCTTTTGGAAGTTTCCTGAGAAGTGATCCTAACTAGTCTTCTTATGTCTACCTTGTTTCGATCAAGTTTTCGTGCTCTTTGGAGGATTATTAATCTGAAGTTGTGACATTTAGATACTTTTTCCTAGATAGCTTAGAAATTTCCAACTAACAACAATGTTTTTTTTTTGTCAGGTTCTCTAGTTCCTGTTTCCAGTGATGAATCCGAGGCCGGTAGTTCTCATCTTTCTTCTGCTTGTCCTCATTATCATATCGCAGTTTGAGTGGAAACAGCAGATGAATGAGGTTGAGACGAATCCAGCAGCAACACGGCGGAGGCAACAGGCGCTTACAAAGGAAGATGCTGTCAAAGAGAAAGTGAGCATCTGCAATTATTGTTCAATAAGTCTCACATTCAATTGTTGTTTTTTTTTAACATTTCAAATTCACTATAAATTAGGCGACTTCTTTACTTGAAGCACCATAATTTATCAATATGATCTGTTCCAATATAATGTGATGTTTTGCCACTGGTTTGGAACTTGAATAGTACTTTGAGCACATAGCATCGGAACTAGCAGATAAAGTATGGAGTCTGCGGAAATTAGTAGAAACCTTAGGTTCCTAAATTCCATGGGCCATGTATCATTTTGTCTGCAGGCTCACTTCTTCCACTGGACACTATTTTGCTAAAATGGTTATTTACAGTGTTCCTATCTGCGTTTTTCTTGTTTACTTTTATATGTAAATTCTATTGTAAAAGTGTGTATTTGGCATCTTTCACGAAACCCTTTTATTTTGCTTTTGCTTTTGCTTTTTTGAAACCAATGACCTGAGGGAATTGTAGTGCACGATAATTTAGGTGTCTGGATTCTGGAAAACATTCTTATTGTTCTTATGCCTGCAGCAACCATATTTATATTATTTTTTGTTGCCTATTTTCACTTAATAATAACAGCAGGCCTCAAAGATATCAGTTCTGATAATTCATCACTCTCCAGACTTAAATACTTGTTGTTTTAAAATAAATCCAAATTACGAGGTATAAAATGGTCATTTCTGAATTAATCAAACTTGTTCCTTTTTATTATGAAAGGAGAATGCACTAGGATCTTCACTATCGTGCAAAATTGTTCGTGATAAGCAGTTTCAGTATTGGTGGCAGCGTCTGGATATGTGCTGTTTTGGATTGAAATAGTTGCTCTTACCAGACTAAGTACTCATGTAAGCTTACATATATACCATCTACAGATAATATTGTCCCAGGAGAAGAATATTCAACAGCTTAATGTGCTTGTCCAGAGCCTTCAGCTGCAGCTGCTGCATTGCAGAGGAAGTAACAACACTGTTCATAACACCGCAAATTTGTCGACAGATGCTAATTAATAAAGTGGAGGGAAAGGAGACTCTTGATGATTGATAATCCTATGCCAGGCGGCAGTACTTTGCTTCAAGAAAAACCAGCCCAAGAACTAACACTTATCAGGCAAAGAAAACCTTTGTGAATTATCACCCTGTGGAGAATCGTATTAGTGTGATCGTGTTGTGCACTTGGCACGATCTCATCTCCTTTTTCTTTTTTCTCCCCTAAGCTTGTACAGAGTTGTAATATGTTGATTTTGGGTGCTTTTTGTTTGAAAAAGATATGTGAATTTTGGAAATATATGTGTACCGCTCTCAAAGAATCAAGTTCCTTCCTTGCAAGGTTTTCCCCTAAAAAAATATTCATTCTTTGGTAGGGCAACATGTATTGGCTCCCTTGTGATCTCAATTCTAATTAGTAAAGTAGTGAATAAGAAAGAGATAAAGAAGACCAAAAAAGAAAAAAGAAAAAAGAGCACTCTCCAACTTGAGGCAAGGAATTTGATAACTTTGTGAGCTGTTGAGAACACCATCATGATTCATGCAGATGTGCCCCTCAAATCTTGATTTTCTCTTCTTGATGTTGTTTCAACTTCGTTGCATCATGGTGACTCTCCCCCCAAAAGGTTATGTGTGGCTAGTTTCAACTTTGCTGCATCATAAGAGTTTAGCCGAGTTTATTTGCAACTTATTAGTTCAAATAACTTCAAGATTTGGCCAAGTAGCCAATATATTTGCTGCGGTTTATTTTATGGCTTCATTTGATTTGACATCCCCTCAAGATCAAATATTGTTTGTGAAAAACAGATTAAATATTGAATTGTAGAATGCATATCCGGTAGTAGCAATCACTAAAATCTTCACAAGAAATAAAAACCCGAAATTAATTAGCCTTGAGACACCACAGTCAGGAAGTTCGACTTCTACTTCAGACCAAATCACACATACATGCAAATGAACACAAGCTCCATCCATCAGCACCCATGCTGCGACGAGTTGAGGACGTCGCAGGTGGTCTTCTGGAACACAACGCTGCTGGTTCCCGGTGCAGCGAGCTGCAGCTTGAGGGGGCACTTTACCTCCAGCCTGCACCACGTCCGGTGCAGCTTGTACCTGACCTCGCCGGAAAGGTCTACCTCCACGTCGAACACCCCCTTGCCGCTCTCCTTCCGGTACTTGGTGACGCCGGCGTTGCCGAGAGCCACGTACGCGCTGTCCGCACCCGAGGTGAGCCGGTACGAGACTGTCTTCCGAGCCGGCTGCACGTACCCAGGCTGGACGACGGCCACGCGGTCGAACCGCTGGCCGTCGAAGAGGTAGACGGCCTCGAGGGACTTGTACTTGACGCTCATCGCCCAGTTGGGGTTGCGGATGGACAGAGACAGCGTGAGGTTGTAGGAGATGGACGTCGTCGGCGACGTGTTCACCGTGAAGCGCGTAAGGGAGGCGTCTTCGACGGTGACCTTGACGTGGAAGACGTGGCCGAAGCCGAGGACGACGACGACGATGAGGGTAACGGCGGCGAGAATGCCAAAGCAAATGACGAAGCCGAGGACGAATCTGCGGTACCGGCCGAAGCAATCGCAACACTCGTCGCTGTCGCACATGGTGACCGGAGAGCTGTCACGGTGACGGTTGCGGCAGTTGCTGGAGTCGTTATGGTGAAAGAAGTCTTTGGTGTTCTTTAGATACAAGGATGCATGCGGGTCGCGTCCCTCTTATATATAGATTTTAGTACATGTTTGTTCGGCTTAAATATTGGCTTGCTTCTAATTCAGTCTTGTAAATTTTGGCAACAAAATGAATTAGGAGTCGGATTATTTTTATCAGCATACCAAAAATTTGGTAACAAATCAATGCCCAAAGTTCTTCAACTTCACTAATTTTTAGTGAAACAAATTAGGCAAGTTAGGTTATTGCTCAAACACCTCCTATTATAATATAGACAGTTTTGGATATAAATTTTTATATAAATCTATATCATAAAATAGATATAATTATTATAAATATAAATTTTCAAATGATAAATTTATATTATTATAAATATGATATGTGAATTTTTTTTTCTTTTTTGGTGATTAATATAAGAATTTTTAGTATTTTATGATTAATTTTAAAATTTCTAATATTTTTATGTAGACCTAAAATTAAAGGTGGTTCTGTAATCTCCAGAGAACTTTATATGTAATAGACAGACAGATGCCCAGAAGCATGCTTTCCTGCAACCAAATGCTTTCAATTTCAAGTACCATGCCAGTTAAATTAAAGTTATCCATGGCCATAGGTCTGGTGGTGTTAAAAACTCGGAGTAGGTACTTTCTTACTGTCAGGTGCTTTAGTCTCCTTAAATAGCAGAAAAGAGCAAATGCATCACCGCGTTTTCTGCGGTATTTTTACTGTTCCATTTTCCTTTTATTTGCTTATATTCTCATTTTTTGTCAAAGAAAATGGAAAAGGAAAACAGAAACTCAGGGGTTGACTTCATTCTTTCATTCTAGTCTACGTTAATTCCATTAGTATAGGTCCACAGCCAATAATTAGATTCCTCTTATTAGAAAAATTAACAACAACTAGATAAGTACTTTTAATTAACAGTTAATTACTTCTAATCTACTTATTTTTTTTGCATTTCCTAAACACAATTTGACCATGATCATCGTCTCAAGATCATGACAATTTGTGCATGTACGTATCGTAATTTGTAAATACTCAATTAAACAAATTAGCCTGTCGTCGGGAGATAACAAGATTCTATAAAGGAATGCGCATTCTATCTAGATTCATGTGTTGTGCGTGGGCATCTGAGGCTCAGTTCAACCCCGACGCCACCAGGGTCTGATAGGTAGGACTTGCACCAAAAAAAATATTAAAAAACCCATGCGAGGAGCGAGAGGACACTACATGAAGCGGTGCGCTAATGGGGTCTAACAGGTGGGGCCCACCGACGACTCACGCGGTCCAGCGTTGGAGTGCACGCGATGCTCTGGGACGCGTTTTGTGGGCCCCACTTTTCTCCCCCACGTACACCCTGTACCCCCACGTCACCTACACTGACAACTGGGCTCCATTACGCGCTCCGGCCCACATGTCTGTGGCAGTGTGTGCGATGGAGATGTGAGGCATGCGTTTTGGTGGGGCCCACAAAACGTGTGGTGATGCGAAAATCCGCGCGTTTCCCGTGCTTCGTGCACCCGCCCCGATACGCCTTTTGGGTCGCTGATTGTTGAGCTCGGCCGATGTGAAGCCCCACTTGTCAGCCCGAGAGGGGTTTTTGAGGGCAAAAAACTAGCCGTTGTTATTTTTTTCGGCTGGTCCCACTTGTCAGAAATAAAAAAAATACTTGTTAAAACTAGCCATTTCAATTTTTTTATTCATTTTTGAGCCTAAAAATTCATTAAAAAATGCCAAAAAATCACAAAAAATCACCAAAAATGTAGAAAAATTGTATGCTCTTCTACCTATAAATATGAGAAAACTTCAACTCATTTGCACTCAACACAAGTCCAAACCATACACTTTTTGTTGTCTCGTTGCTCAAAATTTTTCTAGAAAATTTCCCAATAGCCAACACTCCCCCGACGATTATGTGAATTGGTTTGGCGAGGCTAGTTTAGATGAGGAGAACTCCCAAGTGTTGCATCTAGGCTCTTTTAGGTTGATTTTGATTATTGATGACATTAAGTATTTTGGACTAACCTTGTCTTTGAGTTATTTCTATGCAGAGCGATTTCTGTAAAGTCTGCAAGTGATCCTGGAAGATCTGCAGGTCACAGGTCCAAAGTCGCAAGCGCAAGGTCGCAATGTTGGCTGTGGTCGCAGTTAAAGGTTGGAAGTCAATGTCGCAAGTGCAAGGTCACCAAAATGAAAGTTGCAAGGATTAAAGATGCAAAGGACCTGAGGTAATATTTGTTTTATTTTGACCGATCTCAGTGTTTGGAGTTTGATCGGTTTAGGAAATTATTTCTTAGTTTTAACCGTACTATAAAGAGGGGTTGCAAGTCCTCTCTACATTTCCAACATGAACCGAGAAACTTAGATCATTGCATTGCATTTATTTCGGATGAATTTGATTTGAATTTGGTTTGAAAGATTTGGATTTTGACAGCAGAAGAGTATTTGCAATTTTCATAAAGATCTAGGCAGATCTGGTTTTTGCTTCTGTTGACAAAAATGTAGCCCTTGAAATTATCTTTCAAACGAGCTATTAAACACCTCTTTTGGATTTCTGAATTTAAAGTTATCACTGTTTTTGTTCAGGCTGACTGTCAGTTTACTAAACTGACTGTCAGTTTGAATGTCAGTTTAATTAAACTGACAATTGTCCAGAGAGGGTGTATTTTGGGCTCAAAATTTTTGTACCATACTGACTGTCAGTTGGGGATTCGATCACAGTGTTTTTATCTGAGTTTCTATTTGATTTGGTCGAGTCTCTGGTCGAACTGACTGTCAGTTTTCATAACTGATTGTCATTTGTGGGTTTCAAGTTTCCATAAACGGCCACAAACGGTTAGCAATTTTTTATCCGTAAATTTTGTCGGCCGTTGTACACGAAACTGATTGTCAATTAGGCAAACTGACTGTCAATTTGGGTCGCTGATTTTCAGCCCTAGCTCCAACGGTTCTTTTGTTTCTTGTGGCTATAAATAGGGGCTTTGGGCATGAGTTTCATACAACAAGCAGCAGCATTCTCTTATACACTTTTGAGCTTTAGTTTTCTACACAAAATCTTGATCTGTTGATCAAGTCGAGTGTTTTCCGATCCACCGAGCATTTCAGTTCATTTGCATTTTCATTTACTTAGTTTCTCGGTGCGTGTTTGGAGGTCTAGAGAAGACCTCGCTGCCTGTTATTCTTGGTGAGCGCCCTCACCTAGACGGTTTGGAGGCGTGGCCGTTGACTTCTCTAGTTCGGAGATTTTTGGAGAGGCTCGGCAAGTTTGTACAAAGCATCGGTGCTTGCCTTTCCGGAGTGGACAAGGAGCAACCAATAGTTGATAATACTCTTCGTGAGTATTGAGGTAAAACTCAAGTGACTTGAGTGTTTCAACGAGAACTAATGGAGACTGGGCGAGTCTCCAATACCTCGGTAAAAATTACTGTGTTCGTTCCCTTCTCCTCTTGCTCTTTTATTATTTGTTCTTACTTTGCAAATATTTGTTTAAGCTTAAAGTTTTTAAAAGCCTCCTATTCACCCCCCTCTAGTCGGCATCCTTGATCCAACACCAAGCGCCAAGCAATCAAAATCCACCCAGTTTTCAACCCCCTCCCCCACCATACCTGATGTGCTATCCACTATATGCCCTACCCCCTCCATACGGCCAACCATATCCATATGTACATCCGTACGCACAATCCGCCTACGGCCCTTACAGCCAAAATCATTATTTGGTCGGAGTTACGACCATCCCCTCGGAAATGTCGCCTCCGCAAGCACCGGCAAAGAATTCCCGCTCCACGTCCATATCAGATACCGGCAGTCCGCATAGCACGGCCCCAGTCGATGAGTATGTACACATTTGAAAGTCGACGGCTATTGAGTATTTGGAGCATTTCGTCGAAGAAATCATTGATCGGTTCGCGGAGGAATATCTTTGTCAACCTACTATCGACGACCTCCGGCGTCTGCTCCAGCAAGGAGAGGAGCGAGGTTTCCCAGGGGTGCTGAGAAACATCGATTGCATGCACTGGGAATGGTGCCTAGTTTCGTGGAGGGGCCAATTTACCCGTGGTGAACAAAGAATCCCTACAATAATATTTGAAGCGGTTGTGTCCAAAGACCTGTGGATATGACATGCTTTCTTTAGTGTCGCCGGATCCAACAATGACATCAACGTGCTGAACCAATCTTCCTTTTTCACGAATGTGTTACGCGGTCGAGCTCCTACTGTTCAGTACTCTGTTAATGGGACAGAGTACAATATGTGGTACTATTTAGCCGACGGTATTTACCCCGAATGGGCTATCTTCGCGAAGACCATACCCTTGCTCCAAACGGAGAAACACATGTTGTTCGCACAGCATCAAGAAGGGGCAAGAAAAAATGTGGAGCGAGTTTTTTTGGGTCTTGCAAAGTCGATTTGCTATTGTCCACGGCCCCGGTCGATTTTGGCGACAGTTAACTCTTGCCAATATTATGAAAGCGTGTGTCATCCTCCACAACATGATAATCGAGAATGAGCGGTACTCTCATGACTTGACTGATGGGTCGTACGATAGCCAAGGGACATCTACCATAACACCGCATACTCTCCACGGGAGTGCTCTGCCAATTTTCGAACAGATGCTAGCTCAAAACGATGCGATCCGTGCTCGTCCAACGCATCAGCAACTAAAATGGGATCTTGTCGGCCACATTTGGCAGCGTTTCGAGGGTGACGATACTGTGAGACCCCCATTTGAGGATCACCTTGGTAACCGCCCAGGTAGGTTACACACAGCAGGATGACATATGAGCTCCAAACCAGACAGGCATAGTAATAACATTAAACAGGTAGCAGGCCAGCTTGGCCAATATTACATACCCAAAGCACCGAAAATGGCGCTAAGTAGAGTTGCTAAGAAAATAACAAGTTTATCAGAACCAGAGTCGGTATCTAAGTACCGAACACACAGCATAAAGCACAAAGCAACGACAAAAAGCTTGATTTCCATCCGCAGCGGGGTTGAAGTGGCTCCTCCCACATCTGACTTGACTTGGTGCGCAATCCTTCTAGAACGTGGGCTCGTCCGGGGCGCTTCCATCTTCTGCCGGGAACTCATAACTGAAGGACTCGGGATCCTCGAATCCCTCTTCTACAGTTGGATGCAAATTGCAAGGGTGAGCACTTGGTGCTCAGCAATACTCATTCCGGGAATTAATGTGATTGTACTTACATGAGGGTGAAATATATGATTCTGGGGTTTTGGTTTCATATGGATAGAGATATATAGATTTCCAAGTCATTTGTTCAGTAAAACAGTACTTTGTCATCAGAATAATACTTTGAACGTTAAACAAGTTTTCAATAAAACCTTAGATGTAGTGGTCTCCCATGAGTCACTACTTTGTTAACCGCATTATGAAAATATTCCGAAACATTACTTGTGCTATAACCCATGGATAACATCCACTACGAAAAGACTCCTGGACCTGGGAGTACAGAGTATCCGATACTTCTTTTACACTTTGCAAAGGTGTACCTCTTTTTAAATCCACTGGTTCACTCGGCTTTCAAGTCGGATCAGCTTCATGTGACTTATACACATGTGACAAGGCCGAGATCACACAACGCTTTACAGTTCAGTATTAACAGTATCCCTGCCCGGTAAATAGACAATTAAGTCTCAAGTACCGTTGTGGGTCTTCCCCACTGCCTTACTTCCTAGCCTCTCTGGTCTATGTTCCCTCAGGACACATAGCCTTGGTCTATGTCCACGCGAGACATACGACCATTTAAGATTACAGCCGCTCACGGCTTAATCAGGTCTAGGGCGCCTTCCTTCATTTACGCCTTTTTCTCTCATCATTTTTCTGACTCACATCACTCATGGCCGAACCTTGGCCTTCCAGTTTCCACGCGAGAAACCAGATCGTCAAACCATGCAGGGAACTGCTAATACCAAAAAGTTACTAAGTTGTGCCTGTCCCATACCAGGCAAGTGGTTGGCACGTTTACAATTCGTATAGAGACACAGCACAAGGTTCTCGTCCTTATGAATCAATAGTGAGGAACATTCACATTCCCTGGTGCGCACCGCACCCTCTCCATACAAACCAATCCTCACTACTGATCCCTTTTATCGGTTTTCTTGTCAAAACGGTTTTCATTATAACTCCTCATGTATTTGACCATTTCAAGTTTAATGTGAATATTCAATATATGAGTCCTAGGGTGACAAAAGCATATATATGAAGGTTCAATAACAAGAGGGGTTTCATGATTCATTAGGGAATATCTACTCATGTCATTCAAACATAACTTGTATTTCAACTAAACATGCATAATAAGAAACAGTGAATATACTTCATATGAAATTATTGGGTGAGACATGATCAAAGGAATGAGGCTTGCCTTGCAATGTGGGGTCTAAAAACTCAGACGGATCTTCAAGGACTTCTTCCGCTTCTTCAGCTTCTGACTCTGCGGCAATCAGACAACACACAAACACATACCACATAAGCATACTGAAAATAGTTTCTATAGAAAGTATTAAGTAAATAATCCATGTATGCAGGGGAAAAGGTTAGGGTAAGGTCACGAGGGCTCTGGTCGAAGAAACGGCTAAAAAGGATTGAACGTCGAAGGGTCGACATTCAGTTCATGGCTTTGACATAACTGGAAACTAGTCTTAGGATGGTTTTCTGGAGAAGTGACAGTAGAGAAAGTTGTAGATCTCAACTCCAGGAATCTAAAGGACAAGGTGGCATTTCAATTGCTCAACCAGAAGGGGTCAAACAAGGCTAATGCCAGTGGCTGACATGCACTGACATGGTGCTGGACATGGCCAGAAACTAGGGCATGGCTTAACTTTTGATCCAGGGCTCCAAATGATGCACCACTTTGTCTGGGAGGTAGGCATTACTAACAGGAACAATATACTCAACAGGCACAAGGGCTGAAAGTGGCCGGAGGGTGGCCAAATCCGGCGATGAACCACGGTGGCCTGGACATGAACTGAGTTACTGGACAGTGATCTTGGCATAGGCATAACTCACAATCTAGGCAGATCCAGGTGTCGAGCTAGTGGACAATATTGCTCAGGGTACTGGAATCTATCTAAGGGACAAGGTTTCAGGCGCTGGATCGGCCGGGAACAAATTCCGGCGACCGGCGCTGGAGAAGACGACACTGGAGCTTGGGTATTTTCGATACAGGGCGAAAGAGCTCAATTCCAAGCTTGGCGATGGTCTCTAGGGCACAACAAAGCTACTGGGGAGGTTAATTTCATTGGATATCGGCCGGAGAAGCTTGGCGCCGAAGTCCGGCGAACGGCCGAGGTTCAAATTTGGGATTTCTTCGATTTGAGCTTAATTGGGGATTCTGGTTCTACAGGCTTGCTCTACTAGGCTTACTGATCAACTTCTTCTACAGGATTGAGGGTTAATTTGGGCTGAATCGAGTGGCATTGGGGGAACAGGGCAAATCGGGAATCCGGCGATCACCGGCGATGGGGATCGATCTAGTGCAATTGGTTGCTATGACACAGAGAGGGGAACGAGGGGAACTCACTGGTGAACCTGGATTGAAGAGAGGGGCTGTGGAAAGGGCTGGCACCGTGAGCTCTCTCACTGGCTCGCCGGAGAAGAAAGCGAAAACGGCGAGAAGCTGGAATTTTGGCTGAGTCCTGAGCTTGTGCTTCTTCACAGCGTCGAGGGGGTTTAAATAGGCACGGGGACGGAGTTTGCGAGGGAAACGCGACAACGGTTGCTTGCGCCGGGGAGAAAATTGTCGGGCGCAGGCGCAACGACGGCGACGGCGACGTGATCGCGCTTCAGGCGGTGCTGCAGCTTTGCCAGTTGCCTTGGGACTTCACCAGTGATGGCGCAGATGCGGAGGCGACAATGTAGCTCCGGCAATGACACGTAACGCCATGCAACTGCCACGGCAACGGGAGCGCGCGCGAAAACGAGGCTCGGGAGCGCGGCCGTTTAACCGCTGGGCAAGGCGATGCCACGGCGCTGGCACGTGCGCGGGAGGTGGCTCAGTTGCTCACAATGCAGGCGACAAGAAACGGTGGCCGGCGGCGAGCAAATGCGGCGAGAACGCGGCGCGGCAACGGTGGCTCGGGCACTGGTCGTGGCAACGACCAGGCGCTGGTCGAAAGGACTCGAAAATAACATTTGGGCTGTTCTGCAATTTCTGAAACTTATTCCAGGGGCTGTTCTGTGAGGATAATTTGAATAGGACTTGGGCCTGTTTGCAAATTTGGAGATCTGAGGGTCCGATCTGAAATCTGATTTCGCAGCTAAGTTGCAAAAGATTAGTGGAACTTATCTGGCCAAAGTTTGGTAAGATCGGGCAAGATCTGAAGGGTTTCGACAAAATTGGGGAAAACAGTTTAGGGTAAAACAGGGTAATTAGGGTTTTAAAATGGCGAGGCTTGAAACTCGGCTTTAGGGTGAGATTTTGGAGATGGTCCCGAAGGGAAAAATGTTCTGAACAGCATTTAGAAGGGAATGGCTGAAGCAGATTAGGTTTTGGGGTCCAGATGTGGATTTTGGCTATTTTAGGGTTTAGCAAAAACAGGGTGTTACAGATACCGAGAAGTAGTAGTTTGTACGGAATCTTGTTTAAAATGTATTCGAATTTTAATTAGTATGTGTCTTGTTTGTTTCTATGTGTGCCATTATTAAAGAAAAAAATTTAGAAAAATTTTAAAATTTTTAATGTTATTTATAATTTTTATCTTTTATTTGATTGTGTTCGAATTATCTGAATTTCATTTTAGCAATTTTATAATCTCTAATACATATTATATATACACAGGCCCCGCACGAAGTATCTATCGAAGCGCCTTTGCATTGGAGTGAGAGGCGCTTGAGAAGATACCTCGCGAAGCGTCTTTGTATTGGAGGAGGAGTGTTTCGGGTGATATTTTGCACATGTGATACAGAATATACTAGAGAATATTCTGTTGAAACGCCGCACGAAGTACCAGTGCATTGGACTCAGCCTGAAAAGAAAAGATTATACTATTCATTGCTTGGATGTGACTCAGAGGCTCAGAGCACATTAGAATGCCTTGAGATGATCATCTTCGCACCATGCCATTGCCCCATTTTTCCTCAGAACTCTCCTCATGCATCTTAAGTCCCAGCGGATTGTGATTAGATAGTTTCTAAACGAGATTTTACCGTGGAACCGCAGGTATTAACACAATTTTATTCCTGCATCAGAATTTTGAGAAAGACCCCAATAATCTCTGCGGTCTGCTCATCAAGCCAAATAATAAAGGATAAGACTTACGACCGTTTGGTTGGTGACGTGTATGTGGGGAAGGAAATTATATTGTGGGAATTGTTATCTAAGAAGAGAAATGAGAAATTGTATTTTTTAGAAGAGTTAGAAAATAGATGAGAACTTATATAAAAGTTTAAATTTTTATCCCACTTATCAAATACTAGCGTCCCCCTAAGTACGAGATCTTTTATTTTTAAAAGTGAATTAATCGTACGAGGATAAAGAGAGAGTCTCATTCTACATGTCAATACTGACAACAATGAAATTTCTAGTAAAAGGAAAATCCGTCGATTTTAAAAATCGTGAGGGGTCAAGTCCCTCTATCCCCAATAATAACCCTCTTTCATTCCCGAACTATAGTATTTATCCTCTTTTTTCTTTTCGTAGATGATGAGCAATTGAAGATCTCAAAATCCAATTCTCACTCCCATATCTATTCCCATTCATCGCAAATAAACATGTGATATCCCGAATCCCCACCCCAATTTCTACTCTCATCTTTCATATCCCTCCAACTAAACGGCTCCTTAAAATAATGACATACACATGTGTCTCGATAAATTATAGTACTATTATTGTTCTTTCAAGGAAAAAATTGTGGGGCCTCACAAATACAAGTTAACTAGTCTAAGTCTCAGATGTTGTTGTGTATTTGTAATCAGCAAAATCTATTGTTGTGGGATAAAGATGGAATGATATTTTTCTTAGATGCAACTATAAAAAATAGCAATCTTTTTTTTTTAAAATAAATGTTTTTTGGTCATATAAAAAATAAAAATATATCTCCATAATTGATTGTCTCAAGTTGAGTTTAAGCAGCAAATTTTAAAAACAAAAAAGTATATGCCAAGGACAGGATATTACTGAAAGACTAGGATTGTGTATGAGAACAATATGCATCCATATCCACGATGTCATCAGCAAACGCGGTGGCAAGAATGGAACGACCCCGTTCTGCTTGTCGCACAAACCGGTACAGGACTGGACCGATTCCTATTATATCATTGGGGTCCATATGCATTTGCCTTTTCTTTTATTAATTATTGACTCAAATAATGTTTTTTATAAAGTCAATATATTATCATGGAGTAATTTATAGTGCGTGTTTGAAATCTTTTCAAGTAAATTATTTTACATGTGCAAACTTAGATCACGAGTGAAACTACAAAATTATCATAAGAGGTTCAATTAATAAGCAATGAATAGTTTATGAGATTTATATATGAAAAATATATGATCAATATGCTAGGGGAACCTTGGGTGTAGTTTTTTTTTATATTTTAACTATAAAGTTTTAATATTTTGTATTTAATACTTAATATCTCACTGATATATAAGTTCTGATCTATCTTATCAGTCTTACAAATTATATTTTTTAAATTTTTATGGTAATATTGAAGAATTTTTTTTTTGTTTGGGTTTCAAGGAACTTAGGTCATAGATAATGATGTGACCAACAATCATATTTTGATAGAATGTGATTCACTATTTTAAGAGACGATTTAATTCAATCTGGTAGACAAGGAATGCAGGCATTGAAGAGAGGATTTAATTCGATGTAGTGGACAAAGCAATGTAAGTATTTAATAGGGGTTGCGTGGGTCTTCAATGGGGATGCACACGAATGCATCCTAAGTTCCTAATGGCTCAAACAAGAAATTTGCAAACCCATATACTTACTACTAATTCTGAAAATTTGGTAAATCTAACTAGTGATGTTGCCACCGTAAACAAATTTCAGAGAGAGAGAGAGAGAGAGAGAGAGGTGCAAGTTAGAGAAATTGATTATACATCATTCTTCGAGAGACCATGGATATTCTAATCATCCTGGGCGTTCATTTCGATTTCGATCCATCCGATTGCACAATTCGGGATTATAAGGATGTGGGTAATGAAAATTTCAATCTATATCTATTTGTTCATGCCTCTATAATAAATTTTAAGAGAGAGACAACACTAAGTGTATCTTTCTGCTTTGAGACTTAGTTGAGAATTATTATAATTTAATATATTAGTCAGTTTACTTAAAAACAATTAAATTATTAAATAAAATTAGTTAATCTATTTATATTTTAACATTTAAATCATAGATAAATTAGAACGGGACAGTTTTGAAGAGTGACGAGGCATATTCTCAGAATATTTTTCCCCATTCAACTTGTCACTCGTCGTACACGAGACAGCCAACAAAAGTATCCGTTGAGCTGCCTCTACGGCTCGACCCACCATACCCGACAAATCCATCGTCTATTTTGCAGATCAAACAAGCCCATCCTCATCTCGTAGCAAACAAGACCCAACAAATTACAAACCATTTCCACAAAATTAACATACATCTTACACAAATTCACAAAATTTCCAAATGAGCAATGTAAATTGACAAATGTACACCCAGAATAAAAATCACCAAAACATAAATAAACACAATCCATAGAAAAGAAGAACTTCCCAAACATTACCAAACTAGCAGCTGAAAGCAACAATAGCAAAACAAAAACATCAGCGACTCTAGCAGCCGGACTTCTTGGCCCGGAGAACGGTGCACTTGATCCTCTGGAATGCCGTGGCGGCGACGTCGGGGTCCACGAGCTGCAGCGTCAGTGGGCAGATCACCACCAGGGGGCACCGCGTCTTGCGGCCCTTGTACTGCATCACCGTGTCCAGCCTCACCTCCACGTTGAACTTCCCCGTCATGTTCTCCGCCCGGAACTCGGCGACGCCCGCCGTGCCGAGCTTGACGGCCTTGTTGAAGCCGCCCACCGTCACGTGGAACGTGGCCGTCTTCTTGGGCTTGTGGTAGAACGCCGGCACGGTGCCCGACTCGTCGAAGCGGGTGCCGTTGTAGGAGAAGGCCACGGCGATGGGGTCGTAGTTGATGCCGCGGTACCAGTTGGGGTTGCGGAGGGAGAGCGTGGCCGTGGCGTTGTAGGACAGCGACGCGTTGGTGGGTGCGGCGGCCCCAGTGAGCGCGAAGCGCAGCAGGATGGCGTCGTCGGCCGTGGCCTTGGGAGGGTACACTATGACGAACGCGCAGGTCAGGCCCACCACGAGGCCGACGATAGCGAGGATGCCGATCGTCCAGTAGATGGCAGTCTTCCAGCTGAAGTCGTCTTTGCACCAATCCTCGTAGAAAGACATGTCTATGGATTGGATGTCGGAGTTGAGTTGGGGAGAACTCTGCGTAAGCAGCAATCAGACCTTAATGAGGACGGGGAAGACTTGGGCCAAGTCTTCTGCTCAGGGTCCAACAGTGGGTCATAAAGAAATGGATAAAGCCATCTCTTGTTATGTATATTAAAAACAGCTTTAAATCAAACCTAATGATCTAATATGTATGCTATATCTTCTAATACATAAAAGTTTGTAAAAGTCTTAACTTCTAATGACAACATTACTTTATGGGTTGTCACTTGTTAGATGAGTTTTTCTTATAGATACTTTTATTTTGAGTGGAATAACAGGGAGTTGTCTAATTCACTACATCAAAATTGTAAGCTTCTTTGTTTATGATTGCTGTTTTGTTGACCGGCCTGGAGCATGGTGCACTTGGCTGTTTTGAAATTGTGAGCAGGATTTGGATTTTGTTAACTTGTTCTTCGTTATACTCAACTTTCCAGAACTATTCTTTGATTACATGGACTATTTTGGGTTAGGCATGTACAAACAGATCAAACTGGGTTTAGATTGAGCTATTGAAAAGTTTGTGTCCATTCAAAGTAGGTGAGTTTTGTCAAAGCATAATTCTGATCAACTGGGTAAGAGTTGAGTTAGGCCAATGTGATTTTTAGGTCTCAAATTCAAATCCAAATTCAAATCCTACTCATGAGTAGTGAGTTTGAGCTAAAATCAACCTGATTTGGATCGATCTCAGACGAATTTGTTTATGTCTATTTTGAACCAAAAGCTAAAGAAACTTGAGGAACATCCAAACTTGCAACTTCCAAACAAAGATTTAGCATTTTCCTTGCATTGATAGCTTTTCTATTTCTTTAGATATCAGCTCACAATAAAATACTGCTTCATTTTTTAGGCTGTTTCCAACCCATCGGCGCTTCGCGAGGCGTTTCAACAGAATATTCTCCAACATATTCTGTGCCACGTATGCGAAGAACCATCTGAAGCACCCCCTACTCCAACCCATCGGCGTTTCGCGAGGCTCCTTCTCAAGCACCCCCTACTCTAATCCATCGGCGCTTCGCGAGGCGCTTCGCGTGGGGCCTGCATATACAATATTTATTACAGATTAACAAATCGCTAAAATAAAATTCAGATAATTCGAAGACAACAAATTAAAAGATAAATATTGTAAATAACGAAAAAAATTAAAATTATTTTTATTTGAATGGCACACGGGAAAAAACATGACAAATACTAAATTAAAATTCCGCAACAGTTGGCCGTTAACGACCGAACAAACAACTACTCCTCGGCCCCGTCGCCCTCGAAACGCTGCCAAATGTGCTTGACAAGATCCCGTTTCAGTTGTCGATGCGTTGGGCGAGCACGGATCACATTATTTCGATCTAGCATATGTTGGAAAATTGGCGGAGCACTACCGTGGATAGTAGGCGATGTTATGGTTGATGTCCCTTGACTATCGTACAATTGAGTGATCGGGTCATGAGCGTGCCGTTCATCCTCGATTATCATGTTATGGAGGATGACACACGCTTTCATAATATTGACAAGGGTTGATTGTCGCCAACATCAACCGGGACCGCGGACAATAGCAAATCGAGCTTGCAACACCCCAAACGCTCACTCTACATCTTTTCTTGCCCCTTCTTGATGTTGTGCAAATAACCTGAGTTTGTCCGTTTGGGGCAAGGGTACGGTTTTCACTAAAACAGCCCACTCAGGGTAAATACCTTCATCCAGGTAGTACCCCATATTGTACTCTGTCCCATTAATAGAGTACTGAACAGTAGGACCTTGCCCGCGCAACACATCAGTGAAAAGGGGGGATTGGTTAAGCACGTTGATGTCGTTGTTGGATCCGGCGACACCAAAAAAGGCATGCTATATCCACAAGTCTCTTGACGCGACCGCTTCAAGTATTATTGTAGGGACTCCTTGATCACCACGGGTGAATTGGCCCCTCCATGCAACTGGGCAATTGCGTCATTCCCAGTGCATGCAATCGATGCTTCCCAGCATCCCTGGGAAACCTCAGTCCTCTCCATCCTGTAGCAGACGCTGGAGATCTTCGATAGTAGGTTTACGGAGATATTCCTCTGTGAATTGATCGATGATTCCTTCGACGAAATTCTCCAGGCACTGAATGGCCGTCGACTCTCCGATGCGTACGTACTCGTCGATGGCATCGGCGGGCGAGCCGTACGACAATATGCGCAAAGCCGCAATGCATTTCTGCAATGGAGATAGCCCCTTTCGGTTGAGGGCATGTCTCCTCTCGGTGAAGTACGGGGACCACTCCTTGAGAACTTCAACGATTCGCAGAAAGAGGAGGCTCCCCATTCGGAACCTTCTGCGAAATAAGTAGCCGGGGTACACCGGAACGTCAGCGAAGTAGTCCGCGACTAGACGGTTATGACCGTCTTCGCGATCTCTTTCGATGTACCTTCTGCTACCTCCTCGGCGGCGGTGCGAGATACCAGCGTCAATGTTGGGTTGAACATCAACAAGAGCGTGCTACAGATGGGGTTCGATCATCAGAAAGGTTTGTGTGAACCCCGTCACAAACTCTTCCATCTGGTTGATGGCTTCGTCCTCAGCATTACTAGTGCTTGAGCTGGACGACATTTTTTTGGGGTTGGCTGTGAAGTTGAGATCACCAACAACTGAGATTTTGATTGTGAAGTTGAGATTACTGAGATGTGAAGATGAGGGCATGGGGGGTCCAAATATATAGGGGAGAAGCGAATAGATCACATGCATCGGCTCCAACGGCTAAAATCTAAAGGCATCGAGCAGATGTGTCAGCTCCAACGACTAAAATCCAAAAGTACCGATCACATGCGTCGGCTCCAACTGCTAAAATCTAAAGGCATCGAGTAGATGTGTCAGCTCCAATGGCTAAAATCCAAAAGTACCGATCACATGCGTTGGTTCCAACGGCTAAAATCCAAAAGCACCGAGCAGATGTGTCAGCTCCAACGGCTAAAATCCAAAAGCATCGAGCAGATGTGTCAGCTCCAACGGCTAAAATCCAGAAGTATCGATCACATGCGTCGACTCCAACAGCTAAAATCCAAAAGTACCGATCACATACCACAGTGCGAACAGGTGAATACAAAACGACTTAAATTAATAGTGCGAGTACAATAATTTGAAATGAAAAGTACAATGTTCGGACTACTATTTATTCTTCAAATCCTTAAGATGCTCGTTCATGTATTCTATTACAGCCGCATGCGTCGCTCTACGATCATCCGAGAAATGAGATGTATCCATCCAAAGTAATTTCGTCAACCACTTCATAAATGAAGCCTTTTCTTTGCTTTTGGCCATCCCCTGCAATTTATCGGCTACAGCAAGGGCTTTTTCGGCCACACTACTAAGCTCGGCGCTGGCTTTGCCGATGCGCTGTAGGGTCTCCTCGGACGCCGACGATGTCTCGCCCAGTTTGCTCTTACCCTTCCGTTTCTGCTTTGCTGCATCCCGCCCTTGCGGTCATGGAAGCTCGACGGGGACATCCTCGTTGTTCGACGACAACGTGTGCGTACCTTCTTCGTCGACGCGAGCCCTTTTCTGAAGAATCAACGCAGCTTCGGCACCACTTCGCACTACCACAGAAACAAACATCCAGGACGGCACATCACAGACGGTTATGAGCTTTTCAATAGAAAACCGTCTATGAAGGCCTGTCGGGAGAAAATGTTAAGTTATCACAGACGGTTTTGAGATCAGAACCGACTGTGATAATCCGACAGACGATTTTGACTTTGGAACCGTCTGTGATATTCTAATTATCACAGATGATTCTGAGCTCAAAACCGTCTGTGATAGTGCTGGACTATCACAGTCGGTTTTGACCTCAGAACCGTCACTGATAATCATTATCACTCTCAGAACCATCACTAATAATGATTATCACAGACGGTTCTGAGCTCAGAACCGTCTGTGATAATCGCGTTAATCTGTCGTTGTCTAGTTCATTGTTTTCATCATATCTTTTTCATACGAACTCGGATTTTCACATTCTTGTACTTGCTGGAAACATCAGATCGTGCTCTACAACTTTTCTGTTGAGGTCGAAGTCAGATTCGGTATCCAACTATGAGATATTGGGCCGTTAATGTCGATGGCGTACAGTTTGAGATGGCTTCGGTAAAATTGTTATATCTTTTGATTTCCAAGACCGTTTTTGACGTTCTTATACTTTTTAGAAATATAAAAAAATCCTCTACAACTTTGGTGTTGACTAGATCCTCTAATTCGGAGTTCTTGGGGCTCGAAATTTCTAATCATTATGAGAGATGGTTCTGAGCATAGAACCGTCTGTGATAATTGCGTTAATCTATCGCTGTCTAGTTCATTGTTTTCATCATATCTTCTTCATACGAACTCTGATTTTCACATTCTTGTACTTTCTGGAAACATCAGATCGTGCTCTACAAATTTTCTGTTGAGGTCGAAGTCAGATTCGATATGCATCTATGAGATATTGGGCCGTTAATGTTGATGGTGTACAGTTTGAGACGGCTTTGGTAAAATTAACATATCTTTTGATTTCCAAGACTGTTTTTGACGTTCTTATACTTTTTGGAAAGATAAAAAAAATCGTCTACAACTTTGCTGTTGACCAGATCCTCTAATTCGGAGTTCTTGAAGCCGAAAATTGCTAAGAATTATGAGAGACGGTTTTGAGCTCAGAACTGTCTGTGATAATCATTATCAGACTTTGCGACTTTGCGATTATAAAATTTAAGGCGGGCTTTGTCCCGCTCATTTCCACACTTTTCGACTTTTCACTTCACTTGCCCTAATTCAAAGCGGCACACTTTGCGACCCTTCACTTCATTTCCACCGTTCTACACCGTGGCGCCACTATAACCCTAAATCCACACCGATCCGAGCTCGACTACGCCACCACCACTCCATTGCCCACCATCATCTCGTCGGCCACTTCTCATGGGCCGATGATGACTACAAGCAGCTCCCTCAACAACGACCATCCGATGACCACTTCTTCCTCGGCCACGAGACAGCCGACGGTTTCAGCACCTCATCGGTTGTGGTCGAGCTACGACGGCCTCCTCCAGCAGCTTCCTCAAGTTCTTCTGCGGCTGCGTTCTTCAGCACCATGGCATCATCTCTCATTCAAGCCTCGGTGACAATTCCCTCTCTTAAACACTCTCTCCCCCTGCTTCTTGTTTTCTAGATGTTGTAAAGTGACTAGTTTGTAGTTGTGTGATGAACAGCTGAATACTGAAAATTAAAATCTGGTGTGAACTGAATCTTAGTTGATAATTGTTTATGTTGAATCTGTTTGACTCATTCTCTGTTTGAATGCTGTCAATTCTTAGTTGATAATTTTTTATGTTTAATTGAAGCTCTTAGTGAATTTGATTGCAAATTTAAAACTCTGTGTTGTTTTTGGTATCTAAAATCTGTGTTTTGGCTATTAACTATGAACAGACTTATGAACTCTAAATTCATTGTTTATGTGATGATTCAGTGATTTATATTTGAGCTAAAAACTGTATGTGATAATGATTAGCAATTTTGGGCCCCAAGAACTCCGAATTATAGGATCTGGTCAACACCAAAGTTGTAGAGGATTTTTTTATCTTTCTAAAAAGTATAAGAACGTCAAAAACGTTATTGAAAATCAAAAGATATGGCAATTTTACTGAAGCTGTCTCAGATTGAGTAATTTGAATCCGAATTGGACTAGAGTTTGAAAATTACAGAACTAATATTGCCCAAATTTTAGCGTGATGAAAATGGCCGAATTTGAAGATTACCCCAACAAACGTTTTGTGGGATTTCTCGCAACGATTCCATAAAGTATAAATTTATCCCAATCCGAGTTCGGATGAAATAATTATGATGAAAATACCGAAACAGATCTATTAGATTCAAACTGTACGCCATCGACATTAACAGCCCAATATCTCATAGATGGATGCCAAATCTGACCTCGACCTCAACAGAAAAGTTGTAGAGCACGATCTGATGTTTCCAGTAAGTACAAGAATGTGAAAATCTGAGTTCGTATGAAGAAGATATGATGAAAACAATGAACTAGACAGTGACAGATTAGAATTAATTGGACGCGATTATCATAGACGGTTCTGAGCTCAGAACCGTCTGTGATAATCATTATTACAGACGGTTATGAGCTCAGAACCGTCTATGATAATCATTATCACAGACGGTTTTCAGCTCAGAGCCGTCTGTAATAATGATTATCAGTGACGGTTCTGAGCTCAGAACCGTCTGTGATAATCATTATCACAGACGGTTCAAAACTGTCAGTGATAGTCTCGGACTATCACTGACTCGAATATCACTGACGGTTTAGAACCGTCTGTGATGACTGTTTTGAACCGACTGTGATGTTGTATTATGTAGTAGTGTCGGTTGACCACGTACGGCATTCCACCAGTGCTCCAGGACGAATGGATGACCAACCTCCTGCCTGTACATGTCGCGTGTTTGCGACATTAACTGGTCGTCTGAACGACCACTGGCGTAGACATCCCTCAGCCTACAGAAGATTCCATTGAACTGAACAATTTTCTTATTGTTCTTTTGCCAATGGTCTTTGCAGTACCTGAGGTCTCGTCTGCGACCGGACGGACTGCTCGCGTTGTACTCCGCAGTGACCTTCGACCAATACATGTAGAATTTTTGGTTGTTCCCATCGACCGGGTTGAGGGAGTTATTCAACCACGCACTGATCTGGATAAAAAAAAAATTTGTTCAAAAAAATTTGTGATATAACCGGCGAAATAAATCTGCGTTAACAAAATTTAATGTATAAATGAACACTTATAAGTCGCATATCATCCTGTTGCGACCAGAGCATTCGTTTATGCGGTCGTCCAGCGTTGTCGTCCTCCACGCTCACGACCAGGGGCGTGCTCTCCGGAGTGCTCGTATCCGATGGGGCGGTCGAGCGGTTATTTCTTCTCGGTGCTTGTGGCGGGGACATTTCCGCAGGGATCGCCGGAGCTCCGATGAAATGTGGATTCTGGCCGTAAGGGCCATAGGGGGGTTGTGCGTATGGATGCCCTGGTGCGTACTGCCCAGGGTGTGTGTACGCATGTACCTGCCCATATGGAGCGGGAGGAGCGAACGGTGGGTAAAACATCAGGTATGGCTGAAAATTGGGCGGATTTTGGCTGCTTGGTGGCTGGGTGTTGTCCTCATCTATATTCGGCTCGCCAAACCAATTGACATAATCACCGGGAGGATTGTTGGCCATCGGAAAATTTTCTGAAAAATATTGTGAGAAGAAAGAATGGAAAGTGTATGGTGTTTGGTTGTGTTTGAGTGAAAATGAGGTGAAATGTCCCCATATTTATAGGAGGAGGAGCACATAATTTTTCACGAATTTTTGGTAATTTTTTGGGATTTTTTGGGATTTTTTACTAATTTTTACACCCAAAAAACATTAAAATAATCCAACGGTTATAAATCCAACTGATAAATTTTTGTGTCTCTTACATGTGGGCCCGAGCCAAATATTTCCCCAACGGCTACACTCCAACCAGCACACGCGCAAAATTAAACCTAACAGTGGCTGACATGTGGGACCAGATGGCTGTAGGGCCCACCGGTCATAGACCTAAAAGCACTCAACTCACCTGTGCACGTGGCACGTGGACTGAGCGCACTCACGCGGCCTCACGCATTTTGTGGGGCCCACGCGTGTCTTGCCGCACTCCCTCACGTTTGCCACAGCTGCTGACATGCGGGCCCAGAAATTTTTTTGGCCCACTTGTCAGTGCGCTTCAACGGGGGTACGTCATCTCCGCTCGCTCCCGCGTGGGGCCCGCAAAACTCGTCGCCAAGCGGTGCCACCCGCTCCAACGCTGCCGCGTGTGCGCACGAGGGGTCGGCCGGGCCCACCTGCAGATCTTCGGGGGTGCCGCGTGAGGAGGCGTCGTCTCTCTCTTCTCCGGCGTGAAAAATCATTTTTTTAATGCCCGAGTCCACCTACAAATCGACGAGGCGGTGGGGTTGGAGAAAGTCTTATAGACCCAAGCAAAACCAACTTGATTTTAATACGTAATGAGTGTGCATAGATCTAGACTTATGGAGATCCCACCTAGCCCAAATAACCCTAGATTTTTTTCAGGTCCATCTCATATTTTATTTAAGTCTAATCTTTTATAAAAGGAATGGCCTGATTAATATTCTATTCTACATAATAAAAAGCAAAAAGGGTGATCAATGTCTTTCCAGAGTTAAATAAATACAAGATTTGCGATCTCGAGGAGATCAAAATTTTATAGAAAATTTTCTATCTATGACATAATCTAAAATCTATGATGAGATTGATGTGATATTTCTTGAGAAAAGATTTATAGATGTTGTATCATAATAGTGTTTTTTTAGTTCGAATTTGCCCAATTCTAGTCGTTTATTTGTCATAATCGGGTGGCCCGGCAGTCGCATTTTTGTCACCCTTGAAGCCTATGACACATGGGACCCAAGAGGCTTCGGTGGATTCCACCTGTCATCCTAATGATGCTCATAGAAATATCTTGAGCCCCTGGGATTTAGGGTTCTTTAAAAACAGCCGACACGAAGAGAACTTCCCGATCTCTATCTCCTCTCGGCTCTTGCGGTTTTCATCCTCCCTGAGAATTTGTTCCCTTCTTATCCTTTCTTCTTCACAGGTATATTTCATCCCAAATTTCTGATCTTTCCTGTTCTTTCGGTTTTTTGTCCCGATCTGTTATTTTTGTACTTCAATCTTCTGTTTCTGAAGATTTGATGTAATTAACGGAGGTATAATTCGTTTGATTGCGTTTCTTTCTCCTCTATACTTAAAAGAGTCACCCATTTTTTGGCCAAATTTTGTTGAACTTCTAGCCAAACCTTTTAACATAATTTTTATGCCCATAAAAAAAGGGACAACAGGTTTTGCCCATTGGTTCAAAGAAGTATGAAAATTTCTCTAGAACTTTATACTTCTTGATTTTTTTAATCTGAAGATCGCTTTCATCCAATTCATATGCCAATGATTAATGTTCATGCTTACGCGCGCTCGCTGTGGTGTGCTCTATGATCTCTTGATAAGTTTTTGTTTCTTGCAATAAGAAAGATTGCATATTTTCAGGATAGCGTCTCAGATTTGGACTTTGTTTTTTGCAAATTAGTGAAGGGCCAATCTACGATAGCATTTTCCGAGTCAGCTTCTTGTTCAATTCAACCTAAGATGAATTGATACTAGACCTAAAGAGTAAAACTTTGTTGTTTTAGATTGTATGGTTCTATGACTGAAATTTGTTACGTATCATAGAATTTGCCTCTCTCTGTGTGTGTGTGCACCCTTACCTTTTGCCCATATTATGGATATGCTTGTTTGTTTGCTTAGAGATGGCGGAAGTTGAGTACCGTTGCTTCATTGGGAACCTTTCATGGTCGACAACTGATGGAAGCTTGAAGGATGCGTTTGGCAAATTTGGCAACCTCACTGAGGCGAAGGTGACATGCAGGATATGTGTTATCCTTTGTTCATGTGTTAATATTGAAGATTGTCATGAAAAATGTGGATGGAGTGGTATCTGCATTAACATATACTCATTTTTTGAAATTTAACAATGTTTTCAAGATGAATAATTATGCTGATTGGATGATCCCACACTCAACAGTACAGTGAGCATTGGTTCAATTACTAAACATCACATTATGCATGTCGGCCTGAATATTTTCAATAGTCCTGTTAAGAGCTGGTGCTAAGCTATTTAAGCACGGAATGTTACATGGTTTTTAGCTAGGACTGCAAGCTTTGCCTCTATTCTATGTACTGTATTGTTGCAATAAGGCTTTAGGAAATAAGAGAAGATGTAGGCATAGTATTACCCATCATTTGGTTCTTTCAGGTCCTTATGTGTACTGGTTTTTGATTTCGAAGAGTTGAAAAAACATTTTGGCCTAGTCTAGGTTCACTGAGTGATACAATATCTGACATTTCATGGATCTAATGTATGAATGTTGCTGTATTGCAGTATTAAATTGGATTAGAATTTATTGGTTGTTTATCACTGGCTTCTATATATTTGTTTGCTTAACCTAAGTATGTTTTTCTGGTAATATGCAGGTTGTTCTTGACAGGTATTCTGGCCGATCTCGTGGTTTTGGCTTTGTGACGTTTGATGAGAAGAAAGCTATGGAAGATGCTATTGAAGGAATGAATGGAATGGACTTGGATGGGAGGGCCATAACTGTTGATAAAGCTCAGCCACAAGGTCCTGGTAGAGACCGTAATGGTGACCGTGACTTTGATCGTGAGCGTGGCTCCCGTTATGATCGTGATCGTGAGTCTCGTGATTTTGGTGGTGGGCGTGCCTCAGGTGGTGGGGATTGCTTCAAATGTGGGAAGCCTGGTCATTTTGCTAGAGAGTGTCCATCTGGAGATGGTGGGAGAGGTGACAAGTATGGTGGCAGAGATGGTAGGTATGGCGGTGGCAGCCATTATGGTGGATCCGACCGTGGTGGTGAACGATATTCTGGTCGTAGCCAAGATGGTGGGAGCCACAGTGGAAATGGGGGTGACCGTTACAATCGTGACCGATCTGGTCCATATTGATGACCCCGAGAAATCTGTTCCATACAGGTATAAAAATCTATCTACTTAGGTGCTTTCATGTATCCGGATCCTTTTGATCAGGCAGTTGGAGAACTATGCTGTACCATTAAAAGTTAGTTTGTTAAAGATCATATCAATGACCTGTTTATTATTATCTGATTACATGTTTTATGGTGGATTTGCCAGGCATATGACTTGGTCATAGTGCTTTGCACTTGGCCCACATGCTTGCTTGATATGATATTGCTTGATGTGCTCTATTGGGTGGGTTCTTGCTTGGTTAAAAGGTTGCTCTTGTCCTGTTAGTGTTGGTGCTCGGGATGTTGCTCCAGCAGCTAATCTTTATGTGCAAGATGTGTGGAAATGGATTGGCAAATTGTGTTCTTTCTGTTCTTTGGAGAAAGGAAGTGGTTAACAAAATACTGCTTGAAAACACACAAGAAAAATCTCTCTAGTTCTTGTCTCTTACCAAGGCAAGTGTTGCATCATCCCACAGGGAAATGCACTGGTAATCTTTTAAAATGTTTTAACTTCAAGATTATATTTACCTATCATTCTCAAATGATGTTTTATTTTGGCAGGCTTCTTTGGGGTTCTTTGTTCTTAGTCTGGATTGGTTATTACCATCCTAAGCATGTTTCAGGCTTCTTTGGTTGTTCTGAGTTCTATAGTAACTAAAAGCTAGTTCTTGGGTTCCAATCTAATGTGCCATTGGTTTTGGATGAATCTTCTGGAACCTAGCATATTGTCAGTTTTGATCAGTGTTCTTCTTGGTTGACACTCTGGTCATTGTGTGTCATTGACATCGGACAACTGGAGTAGCCGCTGCTGACTTATTTCCTGAGCCATCCCATCTCTTGCGAGAGCAGGAAGCAAGTTTCTGCAGCCCGAGGGCCTTAACTCCTATATGTTTATGGTTTCATTAACAAGATATATGACCATACGAGATCTACTCTTTTGTGTTACCTGGCCATCTGTTGGGGTAGTCGGTTCTTGCTTTTGCATAGAATTGTTTGATGTTATTGGTGATATGTGAATTCTGCAGTTTATACTGTTAAGTGCTTGTGGTGCATTGCTTTATCAGATTTGTCTTTTGGCTTGTAAATTGCTCGAGGGCATTTGCCATTCACCACTGTTGATGATTTGTGGCCATTTGGTGTTATGAACCCAGCGGATTTGGTTTATTACTTCATAGGGTGTTGTGTCTCATATGTCTTGTGCGTAGTTACTGAAGTTAGCAAATTTTCTGGCAAATGGATGCTGAGGTCTGAGCTACACGTCATTCGGTGTTGTAACATAGAAGTACTCAGTATTTTTATGTTAAGTGTGTGGAATTTTTGACTGATAATAATGTATTTTTATGCGAAATAGTGATGTTGTCTACTATTTGATACATTGTAAAACACAAAATATGACGGTTAAGGGCTGACAATCTTAACTTAAACAGACTAACAGTATATATGGTTACATGTTTAAACAAAACATAGAAAAGAAAATCTGACGAGCTCGCTGGCTTTGTTATGCTCTTATTCACTTGTCGGTCCTAACCTATCGCGCATAGGATGGAAGAAATGAAGGAGGAGGCTCTATTGTAGCGTGGGGGCCGTGTGTTGAAGCACTAGTTACAGAGCGGTTGCGATGATCGGGTACTTGTTCTTGGGCGTGCGGACGAGCGTCGGTTGCACCGAATAATCCTCATCCACTGCCCTCCAGCTGCAACCAAAACGAACCCAAACGTCAATTGCAATCGCCATAGCTTAAGAGGAATTTTTTTTCAATAAATAAACAAAGATTACAAAACTCATCTACACTCACTTTTTGGTGACGGTACAGCACCGTCGCCGGTTCGCTGCGCGACGAGCGCATGGAAACCCCAATTCTCATGTGCGCATCCATTGTACTTAAGTTTTTTATTTGTACATGATTCTATCTTTTTATCTATAATTTCAATTGATGATCTATTTAAATTAGTGAATTTATGAGAGAAAAATAATCAAATCGACACAAATAGATTGTAAATTGAAATTATAGATCTAAAGATATAAAATCTTGTTATATATAATTTTGATTGATGATTCATTTGTATCGATCTGATTATTTTGTATTCAAAAGTTCATTCATTTAAACATATCGGCAATCATAATCATAGATCAAAATATATCAATTCAGGAAGAATCGAAAATTTCAGTGTAATAAAATAAAAAAAAACTCAAATTTTTCTAATTCCTTCATATCGATTTCTTTTGATCTATGACTCCAATTAATGATCCGTTTAAACCAATTAATAGACTGTGAGATCAAAACGATCAGTTCGACACAAATGTATCATCAACCAGAGTTATGTATGACAATATACAAAATCTTGTAATATATCAAGTCTACTGATTTAAAGAGTTCGTAATCGGAGTCATAGATAAAAGATATCAATCCATTTTGAATTAGAAAATTTGAGATTTTTCTAATTATATTGTATTAGAAATTTTTTATTCTTCTAAATCAATATGTTTTGATTTATAACTCCAATTGATGATTCATTTGAACCAATGGACTTGTGAGAGCCAAACAATCAAATCGATAAAAACAGATTATCAATCAAAATTATATATCACAATATTTCATATAGTGTGATATATAATCCTGCTTGACGATCTATTTGTATTGATCAAATCATTTTGATCTCATAAAAAAACTAATTTAAACGGATTGACAATTAAAACTATGAATCAAAAGAAATCAATTTTGAAAGGATAAAAAATTAATTACAATCATGTGCACAGGACAATTGAAAGCTCATCCAACCCACGATAGTTGGGTAGCGTGGACTATTTTCGCAATTTTTTTGATTAATTTTTTTTTAAAAAAAGTCTAGCATTAGTAACCACTTTATAGTAGTTTGTCAGGCCTTACCTGTATCTGCAGACAAGATGGTGGATGAACACACAGATCTCTAGCCTTGCCAAGTTCATCCCGGGGCACATACGCGGCCCGCTTCCGAAGCCCAAAAAACTGTACGGCTTTAGAGTGTTCTGCAAGCAAATGCTTGGTTGATCAGCTTAGTTTATGTGACCTTTCATGAAACAACCACTGGTCTTAAGTCTTAACTGTTGAATTATCATATGGTCCACCATCAACTTACATCGAATCTATTTGGATCGAACTTCTCTGGATTGGAGAAGATAGTCGGATCATGGTGGATGGAGACAACGTCTAAGTTCACAGACGTACCCTTCTTGATGCTGTATCCTGTGAAATCCAACAACTTTTTAATCACATTCAAGTATCTATCTAAGTGTGCTAGTATTGTATGTTCGTATAGAACACTCAGATGCTAACCATCAATGTTGAATTCTTGTGCAGCTTTCCTCGAAAACCATGGTAGTATTGTTGCTCTCCTCAGGGTCTCGTTCATAACCTGCAACAGTATTAATTACCTTATTTATCATCCCTATGATTACTCATCTTTATTAGTATTCAAGAGGCAAAAACTAAGTTCTCTAATCTTACCTTGTTGGTGTAGGGCATGTTATTCACATCTGACCATCTGAGATGTGATGTACCGTTTAACTTTTCTTTGATCTCCAAATGCTCTTCCTGCCAAGATTGATCATGATTAGGGAACTACTTCTGAGAAATCTGAAGTTGAAATAATCTGAAGGGAGTCAATTACTCTTAGTTTCTGAAGGACATCAAGGTTTTCTCCAAGGAACTTGATGAGCCATGTAAGGCCTGCAGTTGTCGTGTCGTGCCCGGCGACGAGCAGAGTTAAAATGTTGTCTTTGAGCTGTGAGTCTGTCAGTTTATCTGCGTTAATGTCGTCGGCATCATTGGTCCCTTCCTTGGTGTGTTTCCTCAGGAGTGTCTGAAGGAAATCGTTGCGGATTTCACCACCCTCTCTTCTCCTGGAGATTACTGAGTCCAGCATCGAATACATCCGGTTCCTAGCCTTCTCAATTGATCAAACAATGTTACAAACCATCTTTTGATCATGCAAGTAGTACAAATGCATTCATCCAATGCTAAGTGATTGCATTGACAATACTAAAATCAATCTGAGATACCTTCAGACCGCGATGAAATGCTGTTCCTGGTAGTTTCAATGGCAAGGATGCAAAGGAAGATGATATGACCTTGAAGTTGGCACGGAACTTCTCCTGCTCCTCTCCTTCAGGCTCCAAACTCATCAGCATATTCGCTATCACCTTTAGCGTAAACTGTCATGACCGAAAAACCAGAAAAAATTTAAGCAAAAGCAAATACTACCATGCAAAACTCTGAAAGACTCTTCAAGATTTCAAGAAATGACTTCTGTGCTCACAGATGAAGCCTCCTCTAGAACAAGGACTCTTCTCCCAAGCCATGTATCCAGAGTCTGAACAGCCAGTTCATTGATGAAGTCAAAGTACTTCTTTAGTGCATCAATGGACAGTGGCTCTCCTATGAGCCTCCTTAGCTTCTTGTGCTCCTCGCCGTTGGTGGTGAGCAGGCTCGTTGGCCCGAGCACCTGCCTGCCCGTGTAGAACAAGTTCAGGCTCACGACGCCGTCCTTCCCGGACAGCAGGATCTTGGCAGCCTCCCTCCCTGTCATGAACACTGTGATCCTCCCCAGCACACATGTTTTGAACACCTTGCCAAATCTGATAACATATATGACATGACACAATCTTCAGACACAGCCTTTGATCGTGATTCAACAATTAATATGCATATGCCTCACTGTTATTTGTCACCTTTTCTGCCTATTGCGCATGAAGCTAAGTATACCGGAAGGGCTCGAGAACTCGGAGATGAAGGAGAGGGTCTCGCCGATGACAGGCCAGCCCATTGTTCCAGGGATGTCTCTCATCTCTTTTGAG
Organism: Pharus latifolius; assembly: GCA_019359835.1. Classification (NCBI taxonomy): domain Eukaryota; kingdom Viridiplantae; phylum Streptophyta; class Magnoliopsida; order Poales; family Poaceae; genus Pharus; species Pharus latifolius. The sequence continues at coordinate 93,294,470 of CM033321.1, read as the reverse complement.
GACCTCCATGATCTGAACCAAATGAGACCACAAGCTATTACTACAATAGCTACAAGTACAGGGGCTCCTAAGATAGCCATAGGAATTAAGTATTATTCTTTAGAGCTGCAGAATACATCTGCATACCAGGTACTTATAATGTGTTGTGGAATCTCAGATTATTTATTTATCTTTGTCATCTTGTTTTGCCATTGTTTCTTCCAAGGCAAACACTTGGTGCAATGGTAACAAGGGTTGCTGAAGTTGATTTGCAGTTTACTAAAATTCTCCTCATTTTTTGTTGCATTACTTGCCTCGTTAGGCAGGTTGTTGCTTATTGATATGTGGTTTTTCCTTAGAAAAGTAGTTTAAAATAAAATAGTACAAGAGTATGGAGTGATGCAATTTGCAGGCCTTAAGCTTTGTTTTTATGCTACAACAGTGGAACAGTGTTTGACAAAGACTTGTTAAGTTGTTAATTATCACTTCTTGAGAGTGACAAATTTCTCATTAAACGAGAGAGTAAAGAACAAAGCTTGGACACAAAGATTCTTAAGGGAATAAACGTTCTTGCATCTGTTGCATCATCCTTGTTGATTAGCAGGTGCCATCGCAAGTTCTTTTATATCGAAATCTTCCCCTGCTAACAAAACGGTATCAACTTTCTTCAAGAAAAAAAGTATTACTGGATCTGTACTAGAATTATTTTAGATTTCGTAAGTGCAACGTAGTATGTATTTGACAGTATTATTGGACTTTAATTTGCTTCAAATTCGCTTGATTTTTCCATTATAGTTATATCTTTTATTTGTATCTTACTCTTCCATCAACGAAATGGGTTAAGATGATAGTGACCAACAACACTAACACACTCAATAACATTTGTATTTGCAATACTGACGATGGCGAGTAAAAATTCAGGTAGTCATAATAATCGTGGAACACGTATATCCAGAAGTCATCTTGTGAAATTGGTCACCATAGACATTAAATTGAGTGGATTTTTTGCTTTTTCATTTTTCTATCTTACTTTTTTTTTAAATGAGACTGATTTGACTTACTCGAATTTGTTTAACAAGCAACTTAGACGAACTCCAACTCAACCGCCTTATCGCTTTGCCATGTGGGCCCGGTAATAAAAAAATAATTTTTCCCGCGCGAATGGAGAGAGACGACGCCTCCGAACGCGGTGTACTCAAAGTTCTAGAGCTGGGCCCTACCGACACCTCGCGAGCAGATGCGACGGCGTTGGAGTGGCCGCAGCAGCCTCGCGACACGTTTTGTGTGCCCCACGTGCGAACGAACGGAGCTGGCGTAAAGCACACTGACAGGCAAGCCTAAATTAAATACTGGCCCGCACATCAGCGGCTGTGGTAAAAGTAACAAGGTGCGGTACGCGACACACGTGGGCCCCGCAAAACGTGTGAGGCCGAGTGAGTGTGCTCGGTCCGTGTGCCGCGTGCACCCGGACATGGCCGTGGTGAGGTTGCCGACAGGTGAGCCCTAAAGCCGCGGGTCCCACATGTCAGCCATGACTGCGCGTGTGCAATGGAAAAGTAACCGTTGGGTTATTGTTTTGGCATGGCCCCACATGTCAACGACACAAAAAATTTACTGTTGAATTATAGCTATTAAAATTAGTCGTTGTATTTATTTTAATGTTTTTTGTGTACAAATTCATTAAAAAATGCCAAAAAATCCGAAAAAATTACCAAAAAATGCTGAAAATTCTGTGCTCCCCCCTATAAATATGAGCATACTTCACCTTATTTTTACTCAAACACAACCACATACCATACACTTTCTATACTCTCATTCCCACAATACTTTTCGAAAATTTGTTTGATGGCCAACAATTCCCCCGGCGGTTATGTCGATTGGTTAAACGAGTCGAATATAAATGAGGACAACACTCAAGCGCCAAGCAGCCAAAATCCATCTAGTTTTCAACCCTTACCCCCCCCCCCCCCCCGATGTGTTACCTACTGTTCGCTCCACCCCTTCCATACGGCCAGCCATATCCGTATGCACACCCTGAGCAGTGCGCACCGGGGCATCCATACGCACAACCCCTCTACGACACTTAGGGTCAGAATCCTCATTTCGCCAGAGCTCCGACCATCCCTGCAGAAATGTCGCTTGCTCAAGCACCGAGAAGAAATGACTGCTCGACCCCCTCAACGGATACCAGCACTCCGGAGAGCATGCCCCCGGTCGTGATCGTAGAGGACGACAACGCTGGACGGCTGCGTAAACGAATGTTCTGGTCGCAACAGGACGACATGCGACTTGTGAGTGTTCATATAAATATTAAATTTTGTTAACGCAGATTTGTTTCCCCAGTTTTATCACAAAGATTTTTGAACAATTTTTATTTTTTTTTTATCCAGATCAATGCATGGCTGAATAACTCCCTTGACCCGATCAATGGAAACAACCAAAAATTCGACATGTACTGGTCTAAGGTCACTAAGGAGTACAACGCGAGCAGTCCGCCCGATCACAGACAAGACCTCAGCCACTACAAAGACCATTGGCAAAAGAACAATAAGAAAATTGTTCAGTTCAATGACATCTTTTGTAAGTTGAGAGATGCCTACATTAGTGGTCGTTCGGACGACCAGTTGATGTCGCAAGCACGCGATATGTATAAGCAGGAGGTTGGTCATCCATTCGTCCTGGAGCACTAGTGGAGTGCCATACGTGGTCAACCGAAGTGGTGCCGAAGCTGCTTCGATTCTTCGAAAAGGGCTCGCGTCGACGAAGAAGGTACCCACACGTCATCGTCGAACAATGACGATGTCTCCGTCGAGCTTCCACGACCGCAAGGGCGGGACGCGGCAAAGCAGATGCAGAACGGTAAGAGCAAACTGGGCGCGACATCGTCGGCGTCCAAGGAGACCCTAGAGCGCATCGGCAAAGCCAACGCCGAACTTACTAGTTGTAGCTTCTAGACCCCTAAAGAGTGTTTTGGTAATTAATGACGATTACAAATGTTGAACTAACGCTACCTGTTTAGTTGTGTCAAGATCAAAATCAAAAGACAGGTTAAGGAAAGGCAAAGAAAGAGCCACATGATGGAGAAAGGATAGTGAGCAAGGAGGCAAAGGTACGGAATAGGATCTTTTACCATTTTACCGGTCTAAGGTGATTAGAGAAGAATTTTGACGGGATTTTAGGATAAACGCCGTACTATTAAGAGGAGCATGTGGTGTATCACGAAATACTTCATCTATGTGCCACAAATTATAAAATCAACTTGCATTGCATACTAGAAGGTCATATACTTTGAAAAATGCTTGTTTCAACTCATTTATGTCAAACTCTGTCTCAGCCGGTCTGACCGTTTGTTAGACCGGTCTGACCGAATAGACGGACTGACCGAGTAGGGTTTCGGACTGACCGACGTTATGTCAAAGTGTAGTTTATTCCTTTTAAAGGTCGGTCTGTCCGTAGGTAAAAACCTAGGTCAGCTCCTGGTACTTCATGACCTATCTTTCTGAATTATTGTGTTATGACGGTCTGACAGAGAAATCGGTCTGACCGTGATTTTGAACTACGGTCTGACCGTCTGGCCAGTCTGTCCGTAATTTTTGCCTGACCGTATAACGTGTCCAGAAACTATGTCGTCTCTGGACAGTTTCACGGTCTGACCGCTATTGTCTCCGGTCTGACCGTGAGTGTGCCTGACAAGGGCAGGTGAGCATTTATTGCGCCTGTTTAATGCCGTTGCAATTGCCGCGGTCTGACCGGGCTTATACCTGCGGTCTGACCGCCAAGTGATCTTTTTCTCCCAACGGCCTGTAACGGCTATATTTTTTGTGGGAGGTATATATACTCCCATGCACGGCCCTGTTCACAACTTTTGGCATATTTGTGAACATTGTCATCATCCTTGAGAGTTTAAGCAAGTTTCATACACTCTAGGGTTTTAATTCTCGAATTTGTGAGAGTGTGCATTTGAGATCTTCTAGTGCATTGGATTTAGATCTCTAAATCAATCTTGTGGCACTAGAAGAAGGTTAAGTGATCATCACCGGCTTGTTACTCTTGGAGGTTGCCGGCTCCTAGACGGCTCGAGAGAAGGTTTTGGAGAGCTCTTTAAGGAAGATTGTGAAGAAGCCTCAAAACGTCTTGTGAAAGGGTTGAGCACGCCTTGCCGGAGCGGTAAAGTGCATCATTAGTGAAATCAAGGTTTGAATAACTCATCACACTAATCCGGCTCAAGATCTAGGTCACTTCTCAAGAGAAGGTTGACTAGATAGAGGAGCGATTAGAGATTTGAGTTTGCCTCAACATGGATTAGGGGTGATCGGCAAATCACCGAGACCATGGGATATATCCTTGTGTTAAAATTGTTCATTGTTCTTCTTGTGTTAGTTATTTGCTCTCATTTACTATTAATTGTTTGATTAATTGTTAATTTGCTAAAATCGCCTATTCACCCCCCTCTAGTCGATATCCTAGATCCCTTTCACTAGTGTGGCCAATAAAACCCTTGTTGTAGCTGAAAAATTGCAGGAGATGACTAAAAGCAAAGAAAAAGCTTCATTTATGAAGTCGTTGACGAAACTACTTATGATAAATACATCCCATTTCTCGGATGATCGTAAGGCGACGCATGCGGCTGCAATAGAATACATCAACGAGCAGCTTAAGGATATGAAGAATAAATAGTAGCCCGAACAATGTACTTTTCATTTTAAAAATTGTACTCACACTATTAATTTAAGTCGTTTTGGATTCACCTGTTCGCACTGTGGTATGTGATCGATATTTTTGGATTATAGCCGTTGGAGCTGACACATCTGCTCGAACCCTTTGGATTTTAGCCATTGCAGCCGACACATGTAATCGGTACTTTTGAATTTTAGTCATTGGAACTGACACATCTGCTTGATGCCTTCAGATTTTAGCCGTTGGAGCCGACGCATGTGATCGATTCGCTTCTCCCCTATATATTTGGACCCTCCATGCCCTCATCTTCACAACTCAGTAATCTCTATTTCACAACCGAAGCTTCCGTTCTTGGAGCACCAAGAGACCTTGCCTTGCCTCAAAAAATGTCGTCCACCAAATGAAAGAGTTCGCGATGGGGTTCGTACAGATCTTTCTGACCTTCGAACCCCTTCTGCGTCACGCTCTTGGTGATGTTGAAACCAGCATTGACGCTGGTACCTTGCACGCTGCCAAGGAGGTAGCAGAAGGTACATCGAAAGAGATCGCAAAGGCGGTCATAACAGTCTAGTCGTGGACTACTTCGCCGACATTCCGGTCTACCCCGGCACTTGTTTCGCATAAGGTTTGGAATGGGGAGACCTCTCTTTCTGCGAATCTCGAAGCTCTCGGGGGGTGGTCCCCGTACTTCACTGAGAGGAGAGATGTGTTGGATCAAGGATGCCGACTAGAGGGGGGTGAATAGGAGGTTTTTAAAAACTTTTAAGCTTCAACAAATAATTGCAAATCAAGAACAAATAAAATAAGCAAGAGAGGAAAAGAACGAACACAGCAATTTTTACCGAGGTATCGGAGACTCGCCCAGTCTCCACTAGTCTTCGTTGAAGCACTCAAGTCACTTGAGTTTTGCCTCAATACTCACGAAGAGTATTATCAACTATTGGTTGCTCTTTGTCCACTCCGGAAAGGCGAGTACCGATGCCTTGTATAAGCTTGCCGAGCCTCTCCGACAATCTCCGTTCTGGAGAGGTCAACGGCCACGCCTCCGAACCGTCTAGGTGAGGGCGCTCAGCAAGAGTAACAGGCAGCAAGATCTTCTCTTGACCTCCAAACACGCACCGAGAAACTAAGTGAATGCAAATGCAAATGAACTGAAGTGCTCGGTGGATCGGAAAACACTCGACTTGATCAAAAGATCAAGATTTTAAGTAGAAAACTAAAGCTCGAGAGTGTATAAAAAAATGCTACTGCTTGTCTATCAAATACATGCCCAAAGCCCCTATTTATAACCTCAAGAATCAAATGAACCGTTGGAGCTAGGGCTGAAAATCAGCAACTCAAACTGACAGTCAGTTTAGTGCACAACGGCCGACAAAATTTACGGATGAAAATTTGCTAGCAGTTCGTGGTCGTTTAAGGAAAGCTGAAACCCACAACTGACAGTCAGTTATTCAAACTAACAGTCAGTTCGACCACAGACTCGACCAAAATCAAATAGAAACTCAGTTAAAAACACAGTGGTAGAATCCCCAACTGACAGTCAGTATGGACAAACTGACAGTCAGTTTAGTACAAAAATTTTGAGCATAAAATACATCCTCTCTGGACAATTGTCAGTTTAATTAAACTGACATTCAAACTGACAGTCAGTTCACCAAACTAACAATCGGCCTGAACAAAAATAGATATAAATTTAAATCCAGAAATCCAAAAGAGGTGTTTAATAGCTCGTTTGAAAGATAATTTCAAGGGCTTCATTTTTGTCAACAGAAGCAAAAACCAGATCTGCCTAGATCTTTTTAGAAAATCGAAAAACTCTTCTGCTGTCAAAAACTGAACTGAAAAACTAAATTTCTCAAATCAAGTTCAAATCAAATCCAACCAAAAAGATGACCTAAATTTCTCGGTTTGTGTTGGAGATAAAGAGAGGACTTTCGCCACCTCTCTTTATAGTACGGTTAAAAACTAAAGAACAAAGTCCTTAATCGATCTGTCTCCTGACTCCGAGATCGGAAAAAATAAAAACGGATTACCTTAGGTCCTTTGCTTTTCCGGCTTGCGTCTTGTCTTCATATTCGCGACTTGTGCTTTTACTTCTTTTGCGTTGGGTTCGTTTTGTTCATCTCGACAATCTTCCCAACGGAGCCCTGTATTAATCAATCTCAAAAAGCACAGTTAGACCTAAACACTCTGTTTTCATTAATCATCAAAATTAGGGTTAGGCATGAAGACCTAGATGCAACAATCTCCCCCTTTTTGATGATTGATGACAATAAGTGTTCAACAATAAAATAAACGAAATAACTCCCCGTGAGTATATGCATCTCATCATATCAGAGCATAAACCATCACATATACATCAGCGCATCTCATACATACAAGCACTCACAGATATGCATAAGTCATATAAATGTGTATCAGAGCATACAAATCTCAAAACCAAGACATCATATATATATCAGAGCATTCAACATCACAAAGTCAGATCATCATATCCAAAGATACAAAGATATATCATAAACCAAATAAACCTATATCCAATCATCCATGACATAACTGCAAATGACATCCATAATATAAAAACTAAAGACATATGAACTAATATTTCCAAAATACTATAATATCCAAAATACTCTCCAATCATCCATGACAGAACTGCAAATGACATCCATAATATAAAAACTAAAGACATATGAACTAATATCTCCAAAATACTATAATATCCAAAATACTTCTCCCCTTTGGCATCAAGCACAAAAAGGGAGGCAATACAGAAAAGAGAGCCTAATGCTCATCACCAGAAGAAACTCCTTAGACATCTGTATCTCCGGAGCCTGCTGGAGATCCAGACGCGCCGATGACTGGGGATGTCGGAGGAGTACATGCTGAAGCAGGAGCAGCTGATGCTGGAGCAGGTACCGCAGGAGCTGAAACAGCATGTCCTAAAGCTGAGCTCGGAGAAGACGAAGCCTGGTGGGCCCTCTTGTGAGGGGCCGGGGAACCTGAAACAGGCAGGCGACGCAGAATCTCCTCCTGCTGAGCAAGCAAACGGAGCAACATCTGATGATGCTCCGCCTGGGTGCTGAGGATCTGCTGCTGCACCTGGATCACCTGATCAAGCCGAGAGCTGGAAGAGGATGCAGATCCGGTGCCTATCCCCGCAGCTGGAGCTGGAGCAGTCTCCTGAGCAGGAGCCTCATCCTCTGACTCCCCCGCAGCATCATCATCTGATGCGGGAGAACCAGGGTCCACAGCAGCCGCAGGCCGGGCACCAAGACGGTGATCAGCCTGGCCTGGAGGATAGACAGCATGGATGTGAAGAAGCACTGCCATGATATACAGAGCGTATATCAGCTGACGGCGCGGGGAAAGAAGGACGTGCTGAATCTCACTAATGATGAGATCAGCGACGTCGAACGGCTCCTCCTGAAAGATGAAAATCAGGACATGGAGCCCAAGATAGGTGACTCTGGCCCTATCTCCGGTCATGGGGACTAAAGTGAGCCAGAGGATCATAGGGCCAGATCAATATCGAGGCGCAAGCCAGCGATGTGACGGAGCTGGAAGGGGCCGGAATAAAGCATAGCCACCTCCCGACGCTCAAGGTCCGGAAGGGTATGGAGCTGGCGGCCAGAAGGAGGGCGCACCAGTCCAAGCGTTGATTCCAGCTGCTCCTTCGTGACGGTGTAGACCTGGAGGCCCGTCATGAAGGTCATGAAGTCGCGCTGAGGGGAGATGAACACGGTGGAATAGAACTGGCAAATGGGCCCCTCAGCCCAGTGCAGAGAGGAATCGGCGACTAGGTCGCGGATCCCTACAGAGCCAAAAAGATCCGCGAGGGTAGCGATGCCTGTGCGAGAGGCGATCGTACCCCATGACAGAGAGCGGTGGGCGAAGATGGGTGCGCTGCTGTAGACACTGGTGAACAGGTCTAGGTGGAGGTTTGTGTAGCAGGTGAGAACGTCGCACGCGTCGCGACCAGTGGGACACGGCGAGATGTAAGGGTTTGTGGAGAGAAGCGTGCGAAGACGGCTCGCGTGCCACCGGGAATAATCCACGAGCACGCGCTCAGGCGGAGGCGAAGGCCGGTTCTCGGACGTTTGACCCGATGAACGCTGGCTGTTTGCCGCGTTCTTTCGTCGGGCCACGCGTCGTGAAGACGACGGCTAATCAGACATGATGATATGAAAAACAGAGAAAGAAAAACAGGGGAAGAGGAAGAGACGACCTGATCAGAGCTGAACAGAGGAACTGAACAGAGAGGCTGAAGATGAGGAGTCGAAGACCGAGATGCGAAGACACAGCTCGGTTTGGGAATCACAGAAGAGACTCAACGCCGGCGAGTAGCCCACGGCCGAGCTAAAACACGGCACAGGAAAGAGGTGGTCGAAATCCGCGGCTAGATGCGGTGGAGGTGCAAACAAGGGCAGCGGCGGTCGTCGACGGCGAGGAAGAGGTGCGGGCACCGAGGGCCGGTGGCGCAACCACACCGGCGACGAGAGGAAGCACAAAAACGGCGGCGAGAAGAAGAGAAGCCGAGAAGACAAGAAAAGGAACGGGGGATTTTAGGGTTCGAGATCCCACAACTGACAGTCAGTTTGATATACTGATAGTCAGTTTCAAACTCAGAAACATGGAACTGACAATCAGTGTACCACACTGATAGTCAGTTCTCAGAACTAAGTTTTGAAACTGACAGTCAGTGTATGAAACTGACAGTCAGTTTGAGACTCGAACACGACCAGGAGCTACGACCAAAATCAATTGCACGTAACTGACTGTCAGTTTGTGAGACTGACTGTCAGTTAGGACAATGACTTCGACCAGAGACTAAGACCAGGCTCCTAAGTACTAAACTGACTGTCAGTTATAGGAACTGACTGTCAGTTTGGTCAATTTCGACCAGAAGCAGTCTAAGGCCAGGGAGGGAATAAAATAATATTATTTTTATACAAACAACACTTTTAGCACATCAACTAGCATTTGATATATCAATAATGTTCAGTTCACCCCTTAAAAAGCAAAATCTTGATTCATCTAGGGGTTTAGTGAAGATATCTGCTAGTTGCATATCAGTTCTAACATAATTCACATCAATATCTCCTTTTGCCACATGATCTCTAATAAAATGGTGCGTATTTCAATATGCTTAGTTCTAGAATGTTGAACAAGATTATTTGCAATTTTAATGGCACTTTCATTACCACACAATAGTGGCACTTTATCAAATATAATCCCATAATCCAAAAATGTCTACTTCATCCACAATAATTGAGCACAACACTACCAACAGATACATATTCAGCTTCAGCTGTGAAGATAGCTACTGAATTTTATTTTCTAGATGACCATGATAGTAATGATCTCCCCAACAGCTGACAGCTACCAGATTTGCTTTTACGATCAATCTTGCACCCAGCATAATCAGAATCAGAATACCCAATTAATTCAAAATTAGCATCTTTTGGATACCAAAGACCAAAACTGGGATAGCATTTTAAATACCTAAGGATTCTTTTAAGAGCAGTTAAATGACATTCCTTAGGATCAGACTGGAATCTAGCACACAAGCACACACTAAACATGATATCAGGCCTAGATGCAGTAAGATATAAAAGACTACCAATCATAGATCTATAAAGTTTAGAATCGACCGATTTGCCGCTTTTGTCCATGTCCAGATGTCCATTGGTCGCCATGGGAGTTTTGATTGCCTTAGCGTCTTCCATCCCAAAGCGCTTGAGCAGATCCTTCATGTGCTTTGTTTGACTCATGAACGTACCGTTCTTGAGTTGCTTGATTTGAAGTCCGAGGAAGAAGCTCAGCTCTCCAATCATGGACATCTCGAACTCCCTAAACATCATCTCTCCAAACTCATGACAAAAATGTTCATTAGTGGATCCAAAAGATAATATCATCAACATAAATCTGAGAATTTTTTGTACGGATATCACAGAATAAAAAAATAATTTTAAAAATAACGCTTAATAAAAAAAAATTGCAAAACTGGCTTCAGTCGCCATTCCAGATGGCGATTTATGGCCTTTCGCCTTCAGTCGCCATCTGGAATGGCGACTGAATGCCACGTAGCTTCAGTCGCCATCCTGGCCGAAAATGTGTTTTTTTCAAAAAAATTCTTGACAATTGTGTTTCTTTTAAAAAAAAACAATAAAAATTGTATTTTTTCTTAAAATAACATTCAAATTTGTGTTTTTTTTAAAATTAGCATTCAAATTGTGTTATTTTTTAAAAATAACATTCAAATTTGTGTTCTGTTTAAAGTTAACATCGAAATCTGTGTTATGTTTAAAATTAGCATTCAAATTAGTGTTTTTTTTAAAATTAACATTCAAAATTGTGGTTTTTTTAAATTAGCATTCAAATTAGTGTTTTTTTTAAAATTAACATTCAAAATTGTGGTTTTTGTAAATTAGCATTCAAATTTGTGTTCTGTTTAAAATTAACATTCAAATTTGTTTTATGTTTAAAATTAGCATTCAAATTAGTGTTTTTTTTAAAATTAACATTCAAAATTGTGGTTTTTTTAAATTAGCATTCAAATTAGTTTTTTTTAAATTAACATTCAAAATTGTGGTTTTTTTTAAATTAGCATTCAAATTAGTTTTTTTTTAAATTAACATTCAAAATTGTGGTTTTTTTAAATTAGCATTCAAATTTGTGTTTTTTTTGAAATTATCATTCAAATTGGGTGATTTTTTAAAAATAACATTCAAATTTGTGTTCTATTTAAAATTAACATTGAAATTTGTGTTTTTTTTAAAATAACTTTCAAATTTGTGTTTTTTTAAAAATTAGCATTCAAATTAGTGTTTTTTTTAAAATTAGCATTCGAATTTCGTGGTTGGTTCAATCTGTCGAGTATGATGTTCCCAAAAACGAAAATGAACATAAAAAAATAGTGAAAACATGAGAATACTAATATAAACCAAAATAGTACAACCATGAGAATCGATATAATGTTCCATAAAAGGAGAACATAAAAAAAAACTACTGTCGGCCCCTCTTCGGACGATGGCTCCGGTCGCGCTGAAACGGCGATGGCGAATAGGTGCTGCGCGGATGCACTGTCCTCTGCGAGGGCTGTCGACCGGGAGACTGAGCACTCGGGTCCTGCGACGGTGGAGGTGCCTCACCAAGCTGCGAAGATGCCAACTGATGTTGGCTCCGATCGGCGTCGTCTCTCATCTGCAACATATCGGCATACTGAGCATACGATGGGTCGCGGACCACCTGGGGGTCGGCACGGACCGACTGACGAGGAATGTATGGTGGGTGCCTAGCAGGAGACCGAAGCGGACCAGCCGACGGGATAGGCACCGTCTGCTCAGACATAGCAATGTACTCGTCGTCTGAGTCGAACGTGACGTCGAAGCCCAATCCAGAATCGGAAGTGTGTGCAGAAGGCGGCGCTCGGGGACCCTCAGAGATCCGTACACCACCACGCGACGAGAAGTCCACGTGAGGTGCAACACCTGTACGGTACGAGCGAGCCGGGGGCCCACCGAGATAAATGGGTGCGGCAACGGCCGTACCTGAAGGGCCGGCTGTGTCGGGATGAGGAGCGGCTGAGTGCGACGGCGTATGACTGGGTCGGGCCCGTGGACGTGGAGGTGCAACAAAAGTCGACGAAGTGGCGGCACTCTCAAGGGTCAGCTGCGAGGCGACTCGGTCGACGTAGGCGACGGCCCGATATAGCTCGTCGGGCGTGATAGGCAGACCTACTTGCCTCCGCTGGACTAGTGGCCGTGTCACGGAACTGATCGCACGGATGCCGTCAGCCTGCAAGACGGTAAGACAATGGGAGGCAGAAATAAAAATAACAAGTAGGTCATGGGCTGGCGGCATGTACCTGGCGGTGTACCCGAGATGCGTGATGTCGGTCGTATGTCTGATGCACGCTCGGAGCAGGCACGTCTGCAGGCGCCGGAGGCGGCGGGGCAATGCGAGCTGCGGTGCGAGGGAGGTACCATCGGAGGTAGTTGCCGTATGTCGTGGAATCCTGCGCCCTCTCCTCACGCACGACATCTATCGCTGCTGTCTGCTCCCAACGACGAGTGTAAGGAGACTGTCGGTCCAGCCAACTGACAACCTTCTTGCCCTTGCGACTCTGCCTGCAAAAAAAACGAAAGTGTTCAGTTATTTCACAGAGCGAAAACACTATGCGCGGAGATAATGGAGAACTTACTCGTGCTGGTCATGCGACAAACGATGCGGGGCGTCTGGAGGAGGGATCGTCTGGAATAAGCCAAACTGGCGCATCACCCTCCACAGAGCGTACACCTCCAACATATGGCTGAAGACAAGAATACAGCGGGTGAGCCATAAATCCCGGTCCTCGATACACACCACAGAGATCGCGCCGCCGGCTGTGCTCTCGATATGGCTCGTCGTCCAAACCCTCCATATAACACGAGCCGGATGCAACAACTCCAACTCGCCACTATACGCACTGTAGCATGCATGCACCTGAACTGTGGCCCACTGCAGCTCATGTTGCAACCAGCGATCCCCCATGGTAGGGCGATCGATCTCATCCTCTGCATCCCTAGGCGGGTGCCCCTCCGGAAGTGCAATGGGCGTGTCGGTGATGAGCGGTCGTCCGACAGGTATGTGCTCGTACGACCACAGCAAAAGAAGCAGAGGAGATCCGGCCATGTTCGCCGCTCGGGCACGCCGAACGCAGGCGTCGCACAATCCTCGATACGTCGCACAGAGAACCGCTGACCCCCAGCTGATGCGTGGGATCTGATCGATCGGCGTGTCCGCGAGCATCTGCGCCAGTGGAACAAGCCAACGATCCACTGTGTCGCCGTGAGTGCCTGTAGAAAAGCAAAAAAATAGGAATTAAATTCAACAAGAGAATGGAAATAGCTGTGCCTATAACATGTTTAAGCATACCAGTGAACATGAAGCCCCCGAACAAGTGCAGCAAATACGCCTCGAAGTGTCGGCTCACAGTCCACTCATCTGCATCTGCTGGGCACGTCCTGAAGTGAACAAGCCAAGTTGCAGGAACTCCGACGTCGTGCTGGAAGGGCTCCTGGCCCAGAGGTAGTGGATGAAACCTCTCGGCGAGCATGCCGTCCCATCCGGCGGGAGTGGGTGGTGGTACCCAGGCCTGCCCGCGAATCGGGAGTCCGAACAACATGGCCACATCCTCCAGGGTAATGGTCATCTCCCCCCACCGGAAGTGAAATGTGTGCGTCTCGGGTCTCCACCTGTCCACCAGAGCAGAGACGAGTGATCGGTCGTGCCTGAAAGTCTCCAGTCTGGTGATCATCCTGCTAAAAGGAAGCAGCCCCGCCGCCCTCAGCCGTGCGATGTATCTCCCGTCGAGAGGCCAAGACGTGCCGGACGATCGCAGGCGGAATGGCTGAAGCTCCTCTCCGGATCGCACCGCTCGAGACCGATGACGACCGTCGTAGTACTGATCGAGTAACTCAGGAAACTGTGGACGAGGGTGAGCCATGCCTGCAAACAAGAACATTAGGTTAGTACATCATCAAATACACAGTAGGAACGAATAAGTGTTGCACAACATTACTCAGTCATGTTCGACTAGGTCCGGATGCATCAGGACATGTCCTCCTCGTGTGGCCGGGCTGTCGGCAAATGGCACACTTTCGTAGCTCATCGCGTTCTGCGTTATCCATGTCATTGCCAATTCGCATTTTCCGCCGTCGTCCAGGGCCTTTCCGCTCCAAGTGCGGTGGTGGAACATATCGGATCTCTCCTGCCCTACAAGACCGATCTCTGTAGTGCTGCTGAGTCCCCCAAATCTCAAAGTCTGCAGTCCATGTCTCGGCAAGGTACCGTGAACCATAGTAAACTGAGAGGTACATCTCGCTCGACTTGTTGTCGTGCGCACACGCGGCCATCACATGAGAGCACGGTTTATGCAATAGAGTTGGCTTGTTACAAGTGCACTTGACACCGTCTTCAAATGTGACTCCTTGCCTCTTGATTTGTCGCATGTATCCACCCCCCACGTTCTTACTGCGCAGATAAACGACCCAACTTTGCCTTCTACTGTTAGGAATGCACTCGACTGAGTGTTTCTGAGCGGCCGCGGCTTTCATTTCTAAGTACCTTTGTACTTCATGAGGAAATTTTGGTGGTGTCACCCGAAGCAATGCTCTTGCAGCTGTACCTCTCTCGTAGAAGTATTTGGCCGTGCGATGCCATGTAAATTCCACAATTCCAGTGAGCGGCAGACCTCGCACCCCCCTCAACACAAAATTGTATACCTCCGCCATGTTAGTTGTCATTACGCCATATCTGGCACCTCCCTCATCGTGCAATAGAGACCACTTCTCAGGAGCTTTGTCACTGATCCATTCACTAAATTTCTTTGGCCTTGATCTTCGGGTGCGTCGTCTCGCCACATCTGTAGTCTCCGCGACATTTTCTTCATCTTCTGGATGTTGTGAACTGCTTGCCTCTGACCTTTGAGATTTACCTAGATCTGAAGTTTCTTGTTCTAACTCGTCCCAAAGTTTTTGGAACTTATGGCTTTGGTTCTGATCGCACAACCGCTTGAACTTCTTCATAAGCCGTGCACTCTTGTAGTGTGTGAAGAAGTTCGCCGCAAGGTGTCGTTTACACCACCGACTGATCAAGTCATTCCAGCTGTACTGCGGGTTCTCAGTGGACAACATGAACTCAATGGCACTTAACAGACCCTTGTGTCTATCATGGATTATACATACATTCTGTCTGTCTTTCACGACTGTTTGTTTTAGGTTTGCAAGGAACCATACCCAGCTGTCTGTACTCTCTCCTTCCACTAAGGCGTACGCCATGGGAAGTAGCTGGTTGTTTGCATCTGCAGCAACTGCTGTCATCAGAGTTCCCTTGTACTTCCCAGTTAGAAATGTGCCATCCACGCAAAGTATTGGCCGCATGTACTTGAACACAGAGATTCCTTGACCAAATGACCAGAATATACGCTCCATATACTCAGCTCCAGGAACTATCTCACCATTTCTGCCGACAACTGGGCTATGGACCATATCCATCACAGTGCCAGGGTTGGTGTCAACGATTTGTTGGATCAATCTGGGCACATAGTTATATGAATCATAGAAAGATCCAAATAACATCTCAAGACCAAGTTGCTTGGCTCTCCATGCCTTCCCATATTGAATGATGTACCCAAATGTGTCATTGATCTGGCTAACAATTTGTTTTGGTGGCATATCAAGATTTGCATGAAGGTTCGACAAAATTACACGTGCCACAAATGCGGAGGACATATTTCTATGACTCTGTGATACTTCTGTCACCGAACAGTCGTGTTCGGTGATCCTGGAAACAATGAAGTGCTCATTGTCCCTGTACCGAGCAATACGAACATAAAATCGACATCCTTCCACCTTGCACTTCACTGCGTACAGTCGCGGAGTTGTTCTGTCAACCTTGAAAGACCGACGCAGTGTCACGGACCACATCGCCACGGCTTGCTTAGCGTCCTCCTTGCTTCGAAAATGTTGTCCCAGTGTTAATCTGTGCTCACTCCCTGCCGACTCCGAACTGCGATCGTCGTGGATTCGCGCATGCTCAAAACCACTAGGATCTAGCCATTGTTGTGGAGGTCCCATTCCACGATAGTCTTCTTCACCAGAGGAATCCGCATAGTCTGCGTCCACCTCCGACCCTTCGCTGCCTGAAACTTCCAGACCCTCTTCTTCACCTTCGTCGGCATAAGCCTCATCCCCAGGCCAGAAATACCCGCCCATGAATTCTGCGTTGGGCATATCCGCAGAATTATAA
The DNA here is from genome assembly GCA_019359835.1 of Pharus latifolius. Lineage (NCBI taxonomy): Eukaryota > Viridiplantae > Streptophyta > Magnoliopsida > Poales > Poaceae > Pharus > Pharus latifolius. The sequence continues at coordinate 93,278,021 of CM033321.1, read as the reverse complement.
GTCATGGTTGGATCAATGTTCGTATGTTGTCCTCCAATTAATGGTTCGGGTACAAGTTCTGCTCCCGGTTCTGGTACATTGTCTAGCTTTGTCACATACAATATGCAGTCATCTGGCCCATGATTGGGATTTATCACCCTCCTAACAAGAGAGCCCCATGATCTATCGCCTCTAAGTTTACACAATTTCCAACAAGATGTCAAACCAATAGGCACCAGCGCTTCCATGACAATTTTGTGTAAACATGGGTCAATATTTAGGATGTCCATGACTCAGGTCTTAAGGTCTTCAAAATTAAGAACATTAAGATCATTCAATTCCATGTCTACACGGTGACATCCACTTAGGTCATCTCCAGATGGTCCATTTCTAATGATTTGTTCCCCGTGAAAAATATAGACTACTCTTGTTTCCGACATTTTCTACAATATAAGTATTACAAACATCAGCTATCATATCTTCAATATATTTTGCACATTACTCTATACTCATCCTTAAGACATCTGCGACTTATTTTTTAACATCTTAGAAGTACACTGCATTAATGATATTGCATCACATCTAATCAAATATGTATTTCTGCACATTTTCTACGAATAAACCGTATGTCCTAAATTATCGATTCACTATTTATTAATCTAATTTATTCGCTCAATACATAACATTTCTACATAACGGATCTACAAATACAACACATCTACATAACAGATCTACACATTTCTAAAACAGATCTATACATTTTTAAAACAGATCTACACATTTCTAAAACAGATCTACACATTTTTAAAACAGATCTACAAATTTCTAAAACAGATATACAAATACAACACATTTCTAAAACAGATATACACATTTTTAAAACAGATCTACAAATTTCTAAAACAGATATGCAAATTCCTAAAACAAATCTATAAACCAGTAAAACAGATCTACATTCTATACTAATTATCAGTAAAAAAAATTTTACCTTTCTTTTTTCTTCTTTTTCTTCTTCTTCTCCTCTTCTTCTCCTCCTCCTCCTCCTTCTCCTCTTCTCCCCCTCCCCCTCCTCTTCTTTTCTTTTTTCCCCTCTCCTCCTCCCCTCTCCTCTCTTCTTTTTTTTCCTCTCTTTTTTCCTCTCAGCTGTGAGTGTGTTCTGGGTTTTTTTTTTCGTTTCCAAACACAATCGCCCCGGCCCCCCTTATATAAACCCCATCAGTCGCCATCCCAGATGGCGACTGATGGGAAAAAGCCGCAGTCGCCATCTGGAATGGTGACTGATGGGCTATTTTCGGTAAGTCGCCATCCCAGATGGCGACTGAAGCCATTTTTGTAATTTTTTTTTTTAAAACGTTATTTTTAAAATTATTTTTTTATTCTGTGATATCCGTACAAAAAACTCTAAATCTGACAAATGAACAAATCCTTTTCAATTTTCTTTGTAAAGAGAGTTGTATCAACCTTCCCAATTTTAAAACTTTTTGATAAAAGAAAGTCTCTAAATCGCTTATACCAAGCTCGAGGAGTTTGTTTGAGACCATAGAGAGCTTTGGACAATTTAAACATATGGTTTGGAAATTTAGAATCTTCAAAACTGGGAAGTTGTTCAATAAACACAAGTTCAGAAATTTCACCATTTAAGAACGCACTTTTTACATCCATTTGAAAAAGTTTGATATTAAAACATGATGCATAAGCAAGAAGAATACGAAATGCTTCAAGTCTTGCTACAGGTGCAAAAGTTTCACCAAAGTATAAGCCTTCGACTTGAGTGAAGCCTTGAGCAACAAGACGAGCTTTGTTCCTAATTACAACACCATTTTCATCTTGCTTATTTCTGAAAACTCATTTTGTTCCAATAACATTATGATCCTTGGGTCTTTCTACTAAAGTCCAAACTTCATTTCTAGAAAAGTTATTAAGTTCCTCATGCATGGAATTTACCCAATCAGGATCATTTAAAACTTCATTAACATGTTTGGGTTCTAAAGAAGATACAAATGAATGATGTTCACAAAATGCAGCAATACGAGATCGAGTTTGAACACCCATACTGACGTCACCCAATATTTGGTCTAGAGGGTGATCCTTGGTGATCGTTTGATGCTGCCTTGGTGCTTCATCTTGTACATCTTCATCTTGATCTTGTTCTGGAGGATCAACATGTGATGATGATACATCTTGATCAACATTCTCAATGTTAACATCATCTTCTTGATCTTCTTCTCTTGGCTTGATGTCTCCAATGGTTATGTTCTTCATGGCTTCTTGAAGATCTTCACCTGAAACTTCATGAGAGACTTGCTCCTTTTGCGAGCCGTTAGTTTCATCAAATTCGATATCACAAGATTCTTCAATGCAACTTGTACTTTTATTGAAAACACGATAAGTTTTGCTAGTGGTGGAGTATCCTACTAGAAAGCCTTCATCTACTCTTCTTTGAAATTTACCACCAAAATTCCTTTTCTTAAGAATATAACATTTGCATCCAAACACTCGAAAATAAGAAATATTTGGCTTGCGCCCAATAAGAAGTTCGTAAGGAATCAAATTAAGAAGATGATGCAAATAAAGCCGGTTTATAGAATAGCAAGCGGTATGCACGGCTTCAGCCCAGAAGCGAGTAGGAGTATCATACTCACTTAGCATAGTCCTTGCCATTTCTATAAGTGTTCGATTTTTCCTTTCAACAACTCCATTTTGCTGTGGAGTGTAGGATGTGGAAAATTCGTGTTTGATTCCAAGAGAGTCACAAAAGTCAAATAGAGTTGAATTAACGAACTCTCCACCATGATCACTACGGATTTTCTTGATGGATAATTCGAATTCAGTAGAAACACGTTTTGCAAAACTTTTGAAATCATCGGGGGTTTCAGATTTTTGAGAAATAAAGAAAACCCAAGTGTAGCGTGTAAAATTGTCAACAATTACAAAACCATAATTGCTACCCCCGATACTTTGGAACTCAGAAGGTCCAAATAAATCCATATGAAGAAGTTCCAAAGGTTTGCAAGTAGAAAGAATGCGCTTAGTTGGATGTGAAGTAGCTATTTGCTTGCCAGCTTGACAAGCGCTACAAGGTTTATCCTTTTCAAAATTCACATCCTTCAAGCCAACAACCAAATCACGTTTTAAAAATTTTCTTAATTGATACATTCCAACATGTGCAAGTCGTCTATGTCATAGCCAACCTTTTGAGGTTTGAGAGACAAGACATGTTGACAAAGATGCATCTTTTGAGTGAAAATCCACCAAATAAAGATTTACAAAACGAAAACTTTTAAAGATCAAGGTTTTCTCTTTTAAACTTTCAACCAAAACTTCTTTTGGGAAAAATGTGCAACTAAAACCAAAATCGCAAATTTGTGCAACGGATTGCAAATTGAAATTCAGAGATTCGACCAACAAAACATTCGAAATAGAAAGATTATTTGAGATTGCGATTTTACCCAAGCCTACCACATTTTCTTGACGGTTGTCGCCAAAGGTAATCTTTTGGTTCTCGCTTGAGTTGTCTTTAAGTGAGGTGAATAACTTCTTGTTACCGGTCATGTGTTCAGAGCATCCGCTGTCTAGCACCCAATGCTTCCCACCGGTCTTGTAGTTCACCTGCATAAAAAAAATTAAGCCCTTTTAGATACCCAAACCTTTTTGGGTACTTCAATGTTAGCAATCAAAGCTTTGGGCATCCAAATAGATTTCTTCTTTTTATTTAGCATGGGTGCGCCAACATACTTTGCTATAGCATATCCCTTCCTCGACTTTTGATGCATATAGCAAATATCAAAATAATTAGGAGTCATTAAGGGGCATGATTCATGCGAATGACCAGTTTCATGGCATTTATGACAAAATGTGTTGCATGCTTTAACAAATATAGTTTTAGAGTTTTGTTTCTTCCCTTTCTTTTGAAAATATCCTAATCCTTCTTTTCTAAAAGAACATTTTTGTTTACTAAGGATTAGATCAAGAGATATTCCTCCTCTATAACAGTTCTCTAACCCTTTTCCAAGCGTTTCTACTTGAGTCTTAAGTTCATTATTTTCATTTATAAGATTATCACTTGAAACACATGGTGTATGAAGACTACTAGAAGGAGAATCATCTAAGTCACATGAAGTGGATACATCAACTTTAGATGAAACATGAGTGATATCTTTAATAAGCAAGCTTTCATATGAATCTTTAAGCTCGGAGTATTGAGTGCGTAGGGAAGAATGTTCTTCCTTAAGCGCCTTATACTTCCTTTTAGTTTTTCCAAAAACTTCATTTAATTCGGTTATCATTTCAACTAAATCATCATATGATGGATCGTTAGAGTGTACCTTTTCATCGCCTTTGGCCATAAGGCAAATGGATGAGCTAGTATAAGTGTTGATGTTGCCGAGAGCTAATCCGGCCATCTTCTTGGAGCAACTTCTTTCGTTGTCGGAGTCGGAATCGGAGCTCTCGCCTCCGGATATCCATTCTCCAAAGCATGCTTCTTTGGTTTATTCATTCTTCTTTTTGAAGAATTTCTTCTTTTTGTTCCATCCCTTGTTCTTGTTTGGACATCTTGAAGCTATGTGTCCCTTCACATGACATCCATAGCAAATGATGTCCTTGAAGTTGTTTTGCTTTTGTCCCTTTGGTCGTGTGCCAATGTTGACACCCTTCTTATGCAACCTGCGAAGGAGTTTTTGAGTATTTTTTACCATGAGTGCGAGGTCTTCATCGGAGTAGCCATCGCTTGAAACGTTCTTTGTGTTGGCTTTGAAAGCCAAAGCTTTCTTCCTCGTCTCCGAGGGTTCGGCTGCTTCCTTCTTCTCCTTCTTGTGCATCTCATGGGTGATGAGGTTCCCATAAAGATCGCTTAGTGTTGTGGTCGATAAATCGGAGTTTGTGAGAACCGTGACCAAAGTGTCGAAACTTTCCGGTAAGGCCTTAAGCATCTTTCTCACAATCTCAAGGTCAGTAAAGACAACACCAAGACCCTTGAGTTCATTCACAATGTTATTCAACCGAGTAAACATGGAATCCACGGACTCAGTTGATGACATGGTAAATGTCTCATATTTTTGCCTCACCATTAGCAACTTTGCCTCTTTAACCTTTGTTGTGCCCTCGTAAATTTCTTCGAGGGTGGTCCAAACCTTATGAGCAGTCGTGAAATTGCTCACACGGTTGAACTCATTCAAGGATAAACCGGCAAAGAGTGCATTTTTCGCACGGGCGTTTAAATGCAGTTTTCTCCTGTCATCCTCAGACTGACTTGCCGAATCATCCGGAGGAGTAAAACCGAGTTTAACAATATCCCATACATCAAGCCACATAGCTTCTAGGAATACCGACATGCGCACTTTCCAATAAGGATAGTTTGTCCCATCAAAGATAGGCGCACGACCGGTATGACCAACAAGGAAATCTCCACTTGACGACATCCTCTCTCTAGGCGGTAAAGCCTAATGAATCGAGAGACCAAGCTCTGATACCACGTGTTGGATCAAGGATGCCGACTAGGGGGGTGAATAGGAGGCTTTTAAAAACTTTTAAGCTTGAACAAATAATTGCAAATCAAGAACAAATAAAATAAGCAAAAGAGGAAGAGAACAAACACAGCAGTTTTTACCGAGGTATCGGAGACTCGCCCAGTCTCCACTAGTCCTCGTTGAAGTACTCAAGTCACTTGAGTTTTGCCTCAATACTCACGAAGAGTATTATCAACTATTGGTTGCTCCTTGTCCACTCCGGAAAGGCGAGCACCGATGCCTTGTACAAGCTTGCCGAGCCTCTTCGACAATCTCCATTCTGGAGAGGTCAACGGCCACACCTCCGAACCGTCTAGGTGAGGGCGTTCACCAAGAGTAACAGGAAGCAAGGTCTTCTCTTGACCTCCAAACACGCACCGAGAAACTAAGTGAATGTGAATGCAAATGCAAATGAACTGAAGTGCTCGGTGGATCGGAAAACACTCGACTTGATTAAAAGATCAAGATTTTAAGTAGAAAACTAAAGCTCAAGAGTGTATAAGAAAATGCTACTGCTTGTCTATCAAATACATGCCCAAAGCCCCTATTTATAGTCTCAAGAATCAAATGAACCGTTAAAGCTAGGGCTGAAAATCAGCAACTCAAACTGACAGTCAGTTTAGTGCACAACGGCCGACAAAATTTACGGATGAAAATTTGCTAGCCATTCGTGGTCGTTTAAGGAAAGCTGAAACCCACAACTGACAGTCAGTTCGAGCACAGACTCGACCAAAATCAAATAGAAACTCAGTTAAAAACACAGTGGTTGAATCCCCAACTGACAGTCAGTATGGACAAACTGACAGTCAGTTTAGTACAAAAATTTTGAGCACAAAATACACCCTCTCTGGACAATTGTCAGTTTAATTAAACTGACATTCAAACTGACAGTCAGTTCAGCAAACTGACAGTTAGCCTGAACAAAAACAGATATTACTTTAAATCCAGAAATCCAAAAGAGGTGTTTAATAGCTCGTTTGAAAGATAATTTCAAGGGCTTCATTTTTCTCAACAGAAGCAAAAACCAGATCTACCTAGATCTTTCTAGAAAATCAAAAAACTATTCTGCTGTCAAAAACTGAACTGAAAAACTAAATTTCTCAAATCAAGTTCAAATCAAATTCAACCAAAAAGATGCAATGCAATGACCTAATTTTCTCAGTTTGTGTTGGAGATAAGAGAGGACTTTCGCCACCCCTCTTTATAGTACGGTTAAAAACTAAAGAACAAAGTCCTTAACCGATATGTCTTTTGACTCCGAGATCGGAAAAAATAAAAACAGATTACCTTAGGTCCTTTGCTTTTCCGGCTTGCGTCTTGTCTTCATATTCACGACTTGTGCTTTTACTTCTTTTGCGTTGGGTTCATTTTGTTCATCTCGACAATCTTCTCAACGGAGCCCTGTATTAATCAATCTCAAAAAGCACAGTTAGTTCTAAACACTCTATTTTCATTAATCATCAAAATTAGGGTTAGACATGAAAGCCTAGATGCAACAAGATGCCCTCAACCGAAAGGGCCTATCTCTACTGCAAAAGTGCACTGTGGCTTTGCGCATGTTGTCGTACGGCTCCTCCGCCGATGCCGTCGACGAGTATGTACGCATTGGAGAGTCGACGGCGATTGTGTGCCTGGAGCGTTTCGTCGAAGGAATCATTGATCGGTTCGCGGAGGAATATCTCTGTAAACCTACCGTCGAAAACCTCCAGCGTCTGCTCCAGGAAGGAGAGAACCACGGTTTCCCTGGGATGCTGGGAAGCATCGAATACATGCACTGAGAATGGCGCAATTTTCCAATTGCATGGAGGGGCCAATTCACCCGTGGTGATCAAGGAATCCCTACAATAATACTTGAAGCGGTCGCGTCTAGAGACTTGTGATATGGCATGCTTTCTTTGGTGTCGCCGGATCCAACAACGACATTAATGTGCTTAACCAATCCCCCATTTTCACTGATGTGTTGCGCGGGCAATCTCCTACTGTTCAGTACTCTGTTAATGGGACAAGAGTATAATGGGTTAGTACCTGGCCGACGGTATTTATCCCGAGTGGCCTGTCTTCGTAAAGACCGTACCCTTGCCCTAAACGAAGAAACTCAGGTTGTTTGCACAACACCAAAAAGAGGCAAGAAAAGATGTGGAGCGAGCATTTGAGGTGTTGCAAGCTCGATTTGCTATTGTCCGCAGTCCCGGTCGATTTTGGCAACAGTCAACCCTTGCCAATATTATAAAAGCGTGTGTCGTCCTCCATAACATGATAATTGAGTATGAGCGGCATTCTCATGACCTGATCACTCAGTTGTACGATAGTCAAGGGACATCAACCGTAACACCGCCTACTATCCACGACAGTGCTCCACCAATTTTTGAACAGATGCTAGATCGAAATGATGCGATCCGTACTTGCCCAACGTATCAGCAACTGAAACGGGATCTTGTCGAGCACATTTGGCAGCGTTTCAGGGGCGACAGTACTGTGTAGTTGAATGTGCGGTCGTTAACGGTCGAATATTTCCGAATTTTAATTTAGTACGTGTCATGCTTTTTTCTATGTTCCATTTTAAATAAAAAAATTAAAATTTTTTATGTTATTTACAATATTTATCTTTTAATTTGTTGTCTTCGAATTATCCGAATTTCATTTTGGCGATTTGTTAATCTGTAATAAATATTATATATGCGGGTCCCACATGAAGCACCTCTCGAAACGCCTTTGCATTGGAGTGGTTGGCGCTTGAGAAGGTGCCTCCCGAAGCGCCGATGAGTTGTAATATGAGGTGTTTCGGATAGTGTTTCACATGCGTGACAAAATATACTGAAGAATATTCTGTTGGAGCATCGATGAGTTGGAGACAACCTTATAATAGAAAAACAGATCATTTTCAAATTATAATATCTTATAATGTCTATGAACTATAGATTATAGTGAATCTCCCTTCTTTTCAATGCAAGGACAGATAAATAATTTATTAAAACTTGAGTACTATTTAGCCTTATTATGAAATACTTAAAAAAAATGGTACACAGCACAGCTATTTTGAATTTTAGAAGAAAAAAAAAACATAATGGCGAAAAAAAGTTCCAACATTTGTCCCAAAAATGTTTATTTAATAACACAAGAGTCCTCTTCAGTCTCCAGTGCTCTCTCATCAGTCACCGCCGCTTCTAGCTCCCTCCGCGCCACCTCCTCGAGAGAGCCCTCCTCCATCTCAGCAAGGTCTGGTCTCTCATGGAATCCTCTCGCTTTATTCCTCCTTTGCTCCTATTTCCACGGATCTGAACGATCTCGTAGTCACGTAGTCTCATTTCCTGCTTCTATTTGGACTCGGCTCGAGTAGTTCTTGGAAAGTCTTTGGCTTTTACATCGTTATGTTTTGCTGTAAGTTTCTTGGCCTTGATAAGGTCATTTTGGGTTGATCTGTCGATACGATCGGTTGTCTTTGTTGTTGTGATCACAAGAAGTTTTGTCGTGTGTACGAAGTTTTTTTTAGTAGGCTTTGGATGACTGGATCTGTCGTTATTACTACTGAGAGATTACTTAATGGATCACAATTCAAGTCTTTTGGCTGTGTTCTTTTTTCTTTTTTCTTAATCCAGTGATCCTTGGTACTAACTTGATCGGATCTATTAGGTGTTAGTGTGTAAACTGGGGGCATAAGTTTCATTTCACAAGAATCACCAATCTAATTCACACATGGATCATTGGATCCTTTGAACAGTAATGGATAAGACATCATCGTGAAACATAGATCTCTTGCTGTTGGGTTTCGAGTGGGATGGATACTTTTCGATGCTGGAAGAGTGAGAGATGGTTGTTCATTTGTTTGTCTGATAACTGGCTCTTGAAATCGAAAGCTAAAATGTTAAGCTGAAATCTTCATTCGGCTAGATTATCAGTTAATGGATGTGGATTCTTTAGTGTGGGTATATGGGAATTACACCTGATGTTCTATACTTGTAATCTTGTGCTTTTGCTTTGGCCTGTGCATTGTTTTTGCATTACTGTTGTCATGCCATTAGAACTCCTAAAACTGGTTACATCGGTTGTCGCTCGGTGGCCCCTGACCAGTACCTGTTACAGGTGGTAACTTGTCTGATACTGACCGAGACACCATTGCTAAGAGCTTTGGTGGTCGGTAACCCAGCCATAGGAAACAACTAGTTTCAGCAAAAATACAGCATACATGCTGAGTTTTATTTTATTTTTTAAAAGAACGCTCTGGAACAATATTATGTGCAAGAATAATGAAAGCGCAGATTACCTTGGTGTAAATAGCTCAATTTTATGATCCCTAACTGGCCAGTTTTCTAAAATATGGCCTGGTCCAGGATTTTCGTTAATTGGCAGGTGTCAGAAACTTGACTACCAGTATTTACTGGCAGATGGACTTACTCCATAATTTATATGTGATGGCTAAATCTTGATTTCTAATTATATAGGTTGGATGTGCAGAAAGAACAATTATTAAGATCTAGTACTGTGTTTTATTCAATATTGGTAGGCTCAGTGGCACATGGGGAAGCATGTTTTTATGTCTCCCAGGACAGCTTACGTGAGCTTATTATTGCCTTCAGTTTTAATGCAAATATTGATTCATTAATGTGCTTGAACTGTTAAATGCTTTTTTTATTAGTTATTATTAACCAGCCTGTTCATTGTTCAGTAATTTCACATATAGTGAAAAGCCTACTGCAGCTAGAAGTCTAGATCTGGATATAAACTCTGCTAAATATCGCTATATGTTGATGGCCTTTTCTTACCATACACTATTTTTAGTTTTTATTAGACCTATGAAGGATGTTTTGATGCACAATGGCTATAAATGAAATGACAGTTTCTTAAACTGGGATTAAGCAGTTCTGATTGCGTTCTGCAGATAAATGGCAGACGGTGAGGATATCCAGCCTCTTGTATGTGACAATGGCACTGGCATGGTCAAGGTTTGACACTGGGACCATATATTTGACATTCAGTCCATTCACTTAACTGGCTGCTTCAAAATCAACCTTGATTTTTCTCTTTTCAGGCTGGTTTTGCTGGTGACGATGCACCCAGAGCAGTGTTTCCTAGCATAGTTGGTCGCCCTCGGCACACGGGTGTTATGGTTGGAATGGGCCAAAAAGATGCTTATGTGGGTGATGAGGCACAGTCAAAAAGAGGTATCCTGACCTTGAAATACCCCATTGAACATGGAATTGTCAACAACTGGGATGACATGGAGAAAATCTGGCACCACACCTTCTACAACGAGCTGCGTGTTGCTCCTGAAGAGCACCCAATTTTGCTGACGGAAGCTCCTCTAAACCCAAAGGCAAATAGAGAGAAGATGACCCAAATCATGTTCGAGACATTCAATGCACCAGCAATGTATGTGGCTATTCAAGCTGTTCTTTCTCTATATGCCAGTGGTCGTACAACAGGCATGTCTCCACTTCTCCTATGGAAATGAGAATCTTTACTTCTTTAGTGCATGTATCTTCGTTAGTGATGAGTCATATGACCTGATGTCTCTGTGCAGGTATTGTGCTCGATTCTGGTGATGGTGTGACCCACACTGTGCCAATCTATGAGGGATATGCACTACCTCATGCCATTCTTCGATTGGATCTTGCTGGTCGTGATCTAACTGATTGCTTAATGAAGATCCTTACAGAAAGGGGTTATTCCTTCACTACAACTGCAGAGCGGGAAATTGTAAGAGACATAAAGGAGAAGCTTGCTTATGTTGCCCTTGATTATGAGCAGGAGCTTGAGACTGCTAAGAGCAGCTCCTCTGTCGAGAAGAGCTATGAGTTACCTGATGGACAAGTCATCACGATTGGTGCAGAGAGGTTCAGGTGCCCTGAGGTTCTTTTCCAGCCCTCACTGATTGGTTATGAATCTCCTGGCATCCACGAGACCACCTACAACTCAATCATGAAATGTGATGTGGATATCAGGAAAGATCTCTATGGCAACATTGTACTCAGTGGAGGAACTACCATGTTCCCTGGCATAGCTGATCGTATGAGCAAGGAGATCACAGCCCTCGCACCAAGCAGTATGAAGATCAAGGTTGTGGCACCTCCTGAGAGAAAATACAGTGTGTGGATAGGTGGTTCTATCCTGGCCTCCCTTAGCACCTTCCAACAGGTATTTATTGACACGTCTTTTTCCTGTCATTGTAAATATTTTTTATGGTACCTTTTAACATCTTCCTGCTAAATGAAACCACACAGCAAATTAATCTTGCGAATTCCCTGGTACATCACGAGAAAAGAATTTACTCTCATTCTTGTTCTTGGCGCAGATGTGGATATCTAAGGGAGAGTATGATGAATCTGGCCCTTCAATCGTCCATCGGAAATGCTTTTGAGCTTCCAATTGTGTCTTTCTCCTTTTCGGTCTTCCAGTCTTGTGAGCTTTGCATGCTTGGGTGTGTCTTCATGAAGAGTATATTTCAAATTTCTACGAGCACGTATGGCCGTATTCTAGTAGTACTGGATGAAGGAAAAAAAAAATAGAAGCAAGCCTTCGTTTGAGATGTTCCTGCATTAGTGTTTTGGGAATTTGAGAATTGAGATGCTTGTACTAGTAGCATGTTGATAGTAGTGTGTGAGAACTGTGTCGGTTTGGCCTGGGCTGTTCTGTGCCGAACATTAGCTATGTATAATTGTTGTATGTGCGATTTTCGTATCGAGTATAATGGTAGCTTATCCATTTGTAGCGATGCAAGATAATTTATGCAAGCGTGATTGGTTGGTAAGCAGATGAAAATTTTATTACATTCTAGTTGGTCTAATCTGCTAGTATTTTGAAAAGAGAATTTCAAAAAAAAAAACCCTAGGTTTGTCAGTAGTGGCAAAAAAAAACTATAGGTTTAACAAATGATTTCAATTTACCTAAAATTTTAGGGATAGAAATTTCAATACACTTCCATTTCTTCCTTTCCGTCATTTGAGCATCAGTTTTTAAAGAAAAAGGTTTGGTGGGATATACTTGATGGTGTGATATAGTGTCCAAGTTGACCATATAAAACGCAGATGTGATGTTCTCATATGAAAAACAATAAAAATAAGGGTTTTGTTCCCGTTACGTGCAGTTTTCCAAATCCCCACATGAGGGAAACAAGGTAAGGGGCATCTAAACTAAGGGCCGATCGCCATCGTCGAGGAGGCCAAAATTCGACATTGCTGAGGAGACCAGCCATCGGCATAGAGGGGGCCACAATCAAGGGCCAGCCAAAATTAAAAGGATTTTTTTTTTTTTTTTTGCTCATTTTGTTCTTTATAGAGCACTAGTACTTTAGGCATTTTTGTTAGTCATTACCCTTAACTAACCCCTAGACTTAGGTTAAAATGTGATCTTTTACTAGACTTACAAACTTACTATCAATATCTGTTTAGTTATTACTGTCTTCAGTGCAATGAAATAAGTTTATCGTTATCTTATCTTTTATATATTCTCTGATGTTTTGTGATGTTGTAATGTTCTATAAGGGTGTGTATCAGGTTGGATGTCCTATCACATCATCAAGTAAGTCTACCAATTTTTTTTTTTTTTTGGTGAAAACTGATCTAAAATTATGACGGAGAGAGGAGTTAATGTGTATTGAAACTTTCGTCTCAAAAATTTTCGGTAAAATGAAAAAAATTGTTAAACCTAGGGGTCTTTTTGTCACTACTGTAAAAAACCTGGGGTTTTTTAAAAATTCTCTCTTTTGAAAATGATAATGCATGTTCAAATATGATATGATAATCACTTCCCAGTTCGAGAAACTTCTGACGGAATCGCTAGGCGTTTAAACAAAGGAAAAAAAAAGGATGCGCCATTCGCTTGGTCTGTTGGCCATCTCACTGCAGAAACAGAATATGCTCTCACTGCCATCACGTCAAGAGCCAAGCACGCAAACAAATATAAAAATCCAATTTAACTTAAAGCAACATCATGTGTAAAAACAGTAAACGGAGAAAGATGAATATAAAGATAGATCAACTTCTTTTCAAAAGCTACTATGCTACGACAGCTGTTTTTTATTAACTAGTTAATAGTTCCATAGGTACCTAAAAGTGCAGCCTCCTGATCATAATGCACCGGCCATAAGCACAAGATAAGGAATGACAAGGGGCAATTAACCCAATTTGGATGAATGGTACTAAAGATGGATAAGCAGTTCAGCTCCAAGAACATTTCTCTTGACAGCAAATCTCAAGGGATTGCACTAGTACAGGTCTCCTTCCTTGTGAGTATGGATGACACAGTCCGACTTTGGGTAGGATACACATGTGAGCAGATAGCCCTCTGCTTGCTGCGCATCGTCAAGGAACGACCCGTCCGACTGATCGACCGTGCCGACCTCAATTTTGCCAGCGCAGGTGGAGCATGCCCCAGCACGGCACGAGTAGGGCAACTCCACACCCGCAGCGTCAGCAGCATCCAGGATATAGGTATCATCCGGAGCATCAAACTCGTGCTCTAGACCTTCTGGTGTGACAAGCTTCACCTTGTAGACAGCCATCACAGATACATCGAGTTTCTTGGAGGTCGTCAGGCTTGGAGCCTTCAAACCTTGGCTCAGGAAGCCCAGAGATGACGGGCTCTTGACCACTGACGGGGAGGCCCGAGTCCTGATGTTGCTCAAGAGTGTGCAGGAAGTTGCAAATGTGCAGGTTGACATCTTGAGATCTACCATCATGCAGGTTCAGTGGGAGAAGCATAATTATTGAGCTCTTGAAATTTAGCATCATGCAGATTCAGAGGGAAGAACATAATTACTGAGCTCAAATAACATGGTGTAGTAGCAACTATAGAACTAAAAATTTACTCAACAAGATGGTGGCATAATCTCAAGCAAGGTAGAGAATTAACATCTCGATTGGTACGTCTCTCATATAAACTCCAAACCAAGGTTTGTTTCCTAGTCAAGCGCTTACAAATCAAAATGGGCCTAACATCGGTCACTATCGTAATTGGTCGTACTGGCCAGGCCCGTACCTGTGGTGGCCTGAATCAAACACTAATTTAGAACAATTTATAAAGGGCAATTTATACTGGTTCTGATCACATTTTGCGTTACTCTTACAAAAAAAAACATAATTTAACGATACTCTTTAAAAATAATAAGAGAACCTTTCGAACGCACTGACACTGCTAATTTGCAACAGAAACCAACAAAAACCGGACAGTTTTGGCCGGAATCCTGTCCAAGTTGCCAGACAGTCCATCTAGCTTCTTGACAATAGTGTTTCCGGTGGTACCAGCCAGGCACCTATGTTGGTCCTACCTAGCGGTACTCCGGCTCGGTACCAGCCTTACAAACTCTTCCTGACTATATACTGAACCAGTTGTCTCCCCCGCCCCTCTTTCCAGGATAAATGGTTAATACACAAACAGTGCTGATATATGCCAACAGTATCTTCACCAACGAAAGTAAAATGGATGCAAACCATTTCCTTCATGCAAAGGGCATAGTTACTCTATGGAGCAGTATGAGAAAGGCAAGCATGCATGTATCCTGCCCTTCACTCGAAGCTCCACTTCAAGGGCATAACTGATTTCTTTTTGCCCCCACAGAATACGCGATCTTATGATCAAAACAAGCTTCAAACTTTGATTAACAGGATTAAAATGAAAGTCGATGAGAAGAATTCTTATTTGTATTCGGGATTGAGCAAATATAGCAAACAAAAATTTCTTTCCAGGTCACTTTCCAGCCTTTTGCAGCTTAAATCGAAAAGATTCCACAGCTCATACCCTCGTCTCAACTCCAGAAAACCTATAAATCTATGTCAAAAAAGACGAATTTTTTTCGTCGTCACGCCATGCAGAACGCCCCACATCTGAGGTTTTAAGTCACCCACCCATAGACGGTGAAAAATAAACCAAATTAACCCCTACTTTTCCCCATCTAATCCAATATAGGTTAACTTAACAATAAATCGTAACAAACAACACACACACACACACACACACAAGCACAACTCTACCTTCCTTTCAGAAAAAAATTTCCTTCAGGCTTCTGATCAGTTTGTCACAGAACTTCACACCAAAAAAAAATTAATAAATCAAACATCACAGGATTAAAAGAAGAAAACATGAGAAAAAACCTTAAAACCCAAAGAAAACACGTCTTAACAGATTCAAAAGGCAGAGCGAAAAGTAGGCATCATATAAACAACGGCTGGTCTAATCAGTTGCCGTTGCTATTACCGGGATTAGGTAGGCGAAGGCGATGCGGAGATCGGAGGCGGCGGAGTCACCGATGGGAGACGAGAAGAGAAGGTGGCGTACTGCCTTCTCTTGCGTTGCGCCTCTCTCTCGCGTGTGTAGCAGTGGTGCGAGGCCAAGAGGGCGGCACCTCCCTTTTAATAATAGTTGCCTCGTCCGCTCGTCGCCGTGTTGGGTTTGGATGGTTTTTGCATCGGGGTCCATCAATTCCGGACAATTTGCACGTGACGTCCCACGCCACACCGTGAATCCGGATGCTGCTGCTTGGTGGTTTCCAGTTTTCCCTCACCAGTACAGCGCCGCATTCCAATACAGCCAGTTTTTTTTCCTTACAAAAAAAAATTATGGAAGCGTCTAGAAGAGACTAGAGCAATTTCTGGTCCACTTTGTCAGACCCGACCTGAGCTTGGGACCAAGCAGGGTTTGGTTAGTGCTAAATAAGATTTGTCTTGTCCGATGGGATCTAATCGACTCGCGTAAATCCAACCTAGTGTAGTTTCGCCTTTTTTTCCTCCTAATTTAAGATATAGGACCAGGCTCAGGTCTATTATATACCTGGCGCTGAAAATCTAAAATTCTTAAAAGCTGACCTAAGTCTGACGCGAAGGAAATTTTTTACATGCCGCACAACTTGACCTGAGCTAACCTGGCCTGAGCACCAACTAAATACAACTCGCTATAATTTAATGATTTTAGGGAGAGAAAAAAGGCAGTCCACGGACCAAAGATTTCCACTGGTGCAAGCCACCTTGTAAAAGTAAAAACATATGCAGAGGAAAGGTCTTGGAATTCCATTTGGCCAATGGGCGTGACGACATAAACGAAAATACCAACTCAAAAGTCCAACGTTTCCGTATCATGTGGATTGGCTCATCAAGTGCTCATAAATTTGGTGCGTGTATGTATTTAGTCAAGTTCAAAGCAGGCATCACCAATAACCATGAATTCCGTGTGAAGCTAGCTCTTCTATTCATATATTCTAATACAAAATCTAGCAAAATTTGAATCTGTGAAGCTTTTTTAGTAGAACAACAAATGTGTCATCCATTGAGCTGTAACACAAAAGAAAAATTGTTGTTGAAACTTAAATTCTTATAGAATTCCTGCCGTTCAAATGCAATTACTTTGACATGTGAATATTGTTGAGACATGCACGGGACATGGTGTACATGGTTGAGTATTTTTTCCATAACATAGCGCCTCAGTAAAATTGATATAATTAAGCACGTTTATCTGATGTCTTTGAAAAGGGAAATAGACAGGAGGCAATGGACCATAAGCAGTGATGGTTGTGTTGATCACTTGATCTCACAAAAATAAGTCACAGGTATGAATAGTGCTCAGTGGCATCTTCCTATAACGCATACATGAATTGTTCTGACAACTGTACATGTTTCAACGGCTGACTCAACAAAACATTCAATTCTTAATTAAAAAAAACTGAACAAAACATACAGTAGGCATACACAGACAACAAGGAGCAAGGAACACACTGTGAACTATATCTTCAGTTCGGGAGTTGTTACTTTGTTTTTCGTTTAGAAACATGTCCACAAAATCCGATACAAAAAGTCTTCCTGAACTTCTCTTGCAAGAAGATATCCTTAAGGTGCACAACTCATTCATTCTTATGTTCATGTTGCCCAATAGTCGAGTATCCTGCCACTCTGATCAACCAGTAATAAGTTGTTTTCAGATGTGCCAAATCTCCCATTAAAACAAAATGCGCCAATGGCATGCGGTAGAAAACATTGGAATTTAGTACGTTCTAACACAATGTTAAAGTTCAGAAGAATTTACCAAGTAAAGAAAGCCAATCTTACATAGTCATGAGATATGCCACCTCAAGACGCAAGCAGCCTTCTGTAGTCACTCAACAAGATGGGAATGTCATCCATGCGCAACTGAAGTATAACAAAGATTCAAAGCTGAGGTAAGTATAAGCAACTGAGAAGGCATCACAAGCACTTTGCGAATGATGTATGCCATTATGTAGCGTCATTTTGGTAGAAACATTTAAAAAAAATGGAACGCAGACCACATTCTAGTGCATAGTCTCAACCTAAGGCAATGCAATATGTTGAGTTTCATATATTAATCAGTTCACTCGAGAGGTTAAGTTGATGAGGAAGACACTCAATCTACTCATAGTTTGATATTTTCCCTCACGTTTAAACTCTACAATGCAATATGTTGAGTTTCATATATTAATCAGTTCACTAAAAAATTTAAGTTGATGAGGAAAGATAGTCAATCTACTCATATTGTGACACATCCCTTCACATCTAAGCTCTACTAGATTTATGATGTAGACTCAATTTAGGTCGAAACATAATCCACCTCTAGGACCATCTTAGTTTCCCACCGAACCTTAAAATTAATTTTCTCATAAATTACCACAGTTAAGTCTCGAATTCAAGACCATAATTATCATATAATTATCATAATATGGTACATCCGGGTCTAGGTATGGAATCACGAATCGAGGGTCGCAAGTGGCTGCAAATGTGGTTCGAAGGAGAGTAGGATTTTTCGGGACACTAATTCGGAACATGAAACATGATCCCAATAAATCCGGGTTAATTACCCAATTAAAAAATTATTTATTGTTCAATCTATATAATAAAATCTAAATATTTATTTCTTAAAAAAGGGACCACACTAATCTCCATCTAAATCTAGCCACGTAAAATCCTCTCTCCTCCCCAAAACAACTCTTCTAATTTTTCTCCCAAACCTCACATCTCTCCCCTCCTCTCCACCAAATCCTCTCTTCCTCCTGTCACTCCTCCATCCTCCCCCACCAAATCCTTGGCTGCAAAGCTCGACGGCGACCTCGATGTTGTTGGATCTACAAAGCTTGGAGGCGGCAAGGCAAAGCCTCGATGTTGATGGATCTGGTAGCAACAGCAACCACAACAGCGGCGCGCGACGGCAGCTAGCATGGAGGTCTGCTCATCTCCTCTCATCTCCTTTTGTCCTCTCCTCCCTTCGATTTGCCGATCCGACTACAATCCCGGCCTAGGATCTAGATCGGAGACTCAAGGTCGTAGATCACGCAAGATCCCCATCGACCTTGGTAACTATGCTCAAAATCTCTGGATTCTGATATCATGTTGAGTTTCATACACTAATCAATTCATTTAAAAACTTAAATTGATGAGGAAAGACAATTAATTTACTCATACTTTTGACACAATATATAAGACAGTCCAACAGTGGAGGCTATCATCACAAACATATGTAAAAAGGCCACATAAAACAAAAATAATCCAAGTGGTTTGGCTCAGTGCTTATGATCTTAATCTTGATAGTATTCCAATGATAGGATAATGGTTTGACTTAATACTTTTATTTCAATATTAAACAATACTACATGGAAGACCAAAAATTAACAAACAAGACAGGAAGATGCAGAACTACAAGCAGAACAATTTTGCTTCCAAGTGTGATGCACCGGAGAAAAGAGATCATTGTGGTGGATTAAATGTCATAATACATACCTGCGAAGCACTTTTCAAATGGAAAAATCGGTGAGCTTCACTTTCAGAGAAGGCTGGCAAAGCAGACATTGAATAAAAGGTAGGATTTCCCCTGTATCAATGGCAAGAAGAAAGCAAAATCATAACCAACGCAAAAGATTGCTACCAAATATTCTGCTTAAATACAAAAATTGTAGTCTCATATCAAGAACTAGAGGAAATCTAGACAATGTATATAGCCCAGATGCCTGACATAGAGTAACAAGGTTAGACTTTCCTGGGCTGACGAAGCAACCACAAAAGTTCATTTTAAGACATAACAAGCAAAAATGTCACTGAGATGTACACCCTTTGACTATGGGCTACTTGTAGATGCTCAGTTGTTAACCAAAAGAGTATATTATGAGTTCGACAAACATGAACTGTTGTCCACTTTGGATTGGTTTGCACCTCATTGTAATATCAGTTTTAAGACAATTTATTATAGTTCTTCCATATAGGTTACCGCATTACCAGTTGGTTTAACTTGTGAATTAGGATGGCATGGAAACCTACCATGATTTCCATGGTAAACCACGTAATCAATATGATAAACTGTAATATTTTGTTGTGTAAAAATCACAATTATTATTTGAGAAATTACTATTGGTGTCAAATATGCCAAAATGGGTGCATAGCTAGCAGATAACATTATTATCATGTGCAGAAGGGAAAATATTTAATGGACTAGAAAACAAATGATGTTCCAAAACCATATTGATGTTCTACAACCATTGCTTTTTGGGTTGCTCAAGATCACACTGCAGAAACGTATCTGGAGAAGACATGTTTAGACAGAACTTGATTTATGGAAAAGTGAGTATGTTCAAAAAGCAAATAACTGCATATGTAGAGGGGAGATGAAAGGATGGGACTCATACAGATAGCAATGAAGAATGAGACGTTGATAGTCCCTCAGCAATGGGCCTAGTTCCTGGAGTTGTATTGAACTTGCCACAGAACTTCTCCAATGATCACGAAGTGCCTATAGATTATATAAAAAATGTCACTCCCTCATAAAAAAATATAAGAGCATCAAGTTGCAGAGAAGTGAGACATACGCACCTGAATGCATGCATCTTGGTCACTTGTAGGGAGCGATTCACCAGCAAACCTAGAGGATAACTCCATTAGTTCTTCATCATTGACTTCATCAACAAGACTTGCTGAAGCTTCTAGAGAAAGTGGAATTCCCAATCGTTGTGCCAAGTCAATTATTGAAGACCCCTCGACTTGTGATTCCTACAATCATCACATCTTTTAGTAATTACTATGTTTTCTGTCAGCTGAAAATTTTCACAATGAATTTAGTGATTCCTTATTCGGTATGTGCCGGCATAAAAATTGGGTTTTATGTCAGTATGGAAACCTGGATTAGACCTTAAGAAAAGGAAAAACAATCAAGTGATTGCATTCTTGGCGGCTCTGAGTTGCATACCTTTAACCTGGACTGTGGGGAATCACCAGTCATAGTAATAGGTTTGCTGTCTGAAGCAATATTAGGAGTGAAGTTTCGCTTTGCAATTGGATCATCTGCATAGACAATCAGGTAGATTTTACAAAAGAAGAAATCAACTGGCTCCATCTAATGTCAGAGCGAAAATCCAGAGAGCTTAGACAAGCTGACGGGTAAAGGAAATGCCTATATCTGGTTACATTTAAAAAGGAAAACAAATTCAAAGTGGAATTGGCCCGACTTATTTCACTCCAATTGGTACATTACTGTGCATATAATAAAAAACCCAGCAATTTCCAAAACATCAGGAAAATTACAATCTAGCAACATTTCTATACGTTCAGTTAATTAGAAACAATTAAACTTAGAGCCGAATGAATTCCTCTTCCTTGAGGTCTTGCAAATTGGCAAAGCTGCTCTCACTAGTAAATCATGCATGGATCCCCTCAGACAGGTACATAGTCAACTACTTGTGCATGGTCACTAGACCTTAAGAGTTTAGACATCTAACAATTGCAAAATATATAGGGCTAAAACAAATACTTGTACACCTGTACAACTTCATCCAAATTATTTCAGGTTAAAACATATCATTTTAAAAAAGGGAAATTAGTTTCATACCACTGTAAAAAATGTGAAATTAGTAACATACCACTGATGTCTCACTAACATGTGGGCCCCAAACCCCACATGTCATACTCCGTCAGTGATATTTTGTTAATTTCACACTTTTTTAGTGGTATGGATCTAAATATTCCTTTTAAGAAACATTAAAATATCTAGTAGCAATTTTGTATGGTTGTTTCATGCCATGCAGATTAGCTGCTTATAAAAAAGTACAAATTGACATATATGAATCTCCAATCTTCAAAGGTCCAGTTCAATTCACTAACCCTGTACGTTAATTCATTGTGGCTTAACCAGCTGCGTGATGTGTTGACAACCAAGCAAGAGACACCATTTTGTTAGTTTTCATAAATTAAACAACTTGAAAATATGACATATCTCCAGTGTTCTCAAGTGAACTTTTCCCACAAAATAGCTCAAAACCACTAGTCTGATCACAAATCTTGATTCTACAACCTCCAGATACCCTAATAAGGAACAGTGTGGGCTTATAAAATCTATGTGAATTGCACAATATAAAGTTGCACTCTGCCACTTCAATATATCAATGTAATTTATTTCTTATCTAGATGGGCATTAAGATAATTATACCTTCAGGAACAAGCCACCACAAGTCACCAAATGTATTTTTTCCATCAAAGCCACCAAAGAGAAGAAATCGAGACCCAAGGGAAATCATGGAATGATATGCCCGAGGAGGAGGAGGCTCATTACTTGTTGGCAAGCGCTTCCATTGAACAGAGACTGAGAAAGACCAAATTATTTGACAGTAAAACAGTGAATGTTACAAATATCAGTTGATAGAAAGTTGTAATATTGAAGTTTATAAAAAGTGCCAGTTGCTCCAGAAGATGAACAGGTCTTGAAAGAAAACAAATGATAGACCCAAAAGGAAAAAACTAAAGTATGCCATTCATAGTAACAGTTTCTATGATAGAACCAAGCCTGTAGAAGAGGTTGTTCTAAGCTGATGTTGGTGACATTTGTGACAAACAGAAACTATTCATATAAACAAAACCATAATTCTCCCAACACACACACACACACACACAGAGCGAGAAACTATTTGGATCTTACCCCTGTCTAAAATGATGCATTCATTGTAGTACACATCATATCTACTTAGCCAACCACCAGTTCCATGCCCACCAAATAGTAAGAGCTAAAAAAAGGAAATCATATAAATGCAGTCAGTAGTGTGGCTGCACAAGTAATTGAAACCACAAGGTATGAACAATGCATAAAAGATTTTGAAGAAAATGTAACAATATAGGTTCTGAGGGAAGAAAGACGAAATAATCCACTTTCTAAATATGCTCTAGATCAGATGAACAGCTTGATATTGCAAAGGTTGCCGCCTCCCAGTAAAGAGAAAAGGCAGTTACATTAACTAGCCAGTGACTGTCAACTGAAGCACAACTTTCATTTTATATACTTAATAATACCAATGAGGCTACATCGTGGTAGTAGTTTTGTTCAGTTCGGCAACTTAGTTAAATCAATGACAATGCATTCCACATACCGATATCTAAGTAGATTTTTAAAGTTCCACAGCTGATTTTCTGCAGAAGGTAAGATAAAAGCTCTAGTATAGCCAAACAAAAAGTCATACACAGAAGACTGTTATATTCATTACAGATTTATAGTTGGTTTCATCCAATAAAAGGCGGGCATCAAGTGCCCCTATCAAAGAGGGTTTCAAACCCAACATTCCTTCAATTTTAGAAGGACATTAGACTGTGTCCAGGAGCTTCAAATATTCACCAGTGGTGAACATTCAACTGAGATTGCCCTTTTCAAATACATATACAGACAACAGAAAGACAATTTCAGCAATTAAATATTAATGCAGTTAGAAAGACAAGATCATTGAAAAAGCAAGTATTAAAGGGTTCAAATTACATACATAGTGTCCACCAGATGTTACCGAATGACCACATCGTGGAGTGGGTGATTGTCCTGGGAGCTTCAATTGTGTCCAACCTGGTGTCTCATTGTCTTCCAAAATAAACAAAATCAAATTCTGGCAATACCACATTTACAAATATTTCAGGAATCATCCAATTCCAAATTTCCAGCGAACAATTACTTATGTCAACTGAGCAACACGGCATACTGACATACAAATGAATGACGGGCTACCTATTCAACTGGAGAAGCATTGACGTTGAAAATCTACATTGCAATAGGAATTTGACATATGTTAACCGTAGGATGGGACGATCTCACTTTCCTGAATGGAGCAGGAAAAGGGTTAAATAATACCAATGGGCAATCTCACTCTTAGTCTCCCATGATGGAACAGGAATGATCATATGAGACACAGTAGCAGTTAAGGTATCATACTCTGGATTATGGCCCACAAGTACTCGTGTAATATAATCAACACAGGCATGTAACCCAGCTGTGAATCTGTGATCACAACTGACAACTATTTAAACAGGGTTGACCAGAAGTACTTCCAAGTGCACATTGAGTTCTATTATCGTCCTCTAAATTGAGCAAGCATTGTACATATCAGTTAGAATGACATCTTACTCAATATAGATAGATTTACAACCAACTAGAAAGAAGTACCTTCTTCAGTAACACCCTTTAAAGCCCACAAATCACCCATTATCGGCCCAGCTCCTCCTGTTTGAAAGGGGGCAAAAGAAGTCAGAACTAGCATGTTGATGGCCCAAGAAAAAAAAAAGTGCATTCACGCATTAGCAATCATCAGCATAATTCCATTCAGGAATTTAAATTAGCTTTACAGTAGAGAACCTACAACAAAATCAAATGGCACAGAACATAGTTATGTATTTGCTATTTGGAAATAAATAATTACATGAGTCGGATAAAAGAAAAAAAAACATTAGGAAAACCATTAAATAACCCATATAGATATACTCAATGAGAACAAAGTGTTGATATCAAAGAATCACTATGTTAAATATTGATGTTATTCGAGTGCATAAAATATATTTATTTCACTTATCTGTTATATTCAACAGATAATAATTAAAAAATTATCAACAAATGTACTTTCTAGTATTAGTCTACTTATCAAGGTTGGGCCAGGAAGTGATGGGGAAAGACACTAGTTTGTTTCAACAGAACAAATAGAAACTAAATAATTACACAGGATCTCAGAGAAATGCACGAACCAAATAAAGATATGGCGATTACCTCTACCACCAAAGATAAGCAGCCTCTTCTCAATCATGGTGGCAGAATGTCCACATCTTGCAGGTGGCACAGATCCAGAAACTGATAATTCTGTCCACTCAAGTGACACTATCCAACATAGGAGGGACGAATGGAATGTTGAGCTTTTGTTACCATCTCCAACAAAAATAAGTTTAACACTCACAGAGTGTGAACAAAACAACAAATGAACTCACTTGTGTCCATAATATATACATCTGAGAGCCATTTTTTACCATCCCAACCACCATACCTGATAAAAATGACCACAGTGTTCTTGGTAAGAGAGAATATCAAGTAATAGAAAGGGGAGGCTTGTACCAGATAAATGCTTACATTACAATCTTCCTGTTTCCTATGGCTGAAGCAGCAGAAAACTCCCGTGGTGACGGTAAATCCCCAAAGCTGGTCAGCTCCGACCATTGCCATATATCTGAAAGAAGCATCATGACCAGTAGGCCAGTGCAACTGAATTTAGGACTAAGTATGAAGAGGTGATAGCTTTAAAAAGTAACAGCCAGCTTATTATCCCTTGACCTGAATAAGTAGGCACTAGAGGATTCCAACTAAAGTGAACACTATAATCCCAGAGAAGGGCAAAGACTTGATGCATACATTTTCCATGAGCAATACATTGACAAGAAGTGCAAAACGAACAGGACTGGATCGGAGGTGTAAGAAAAGCACATATAAGAAGTATGGCAATGTGAAGCTCTGCTCTTAATGCATGGTTAAACACAATAACTAGCATGATAGAACTAATGAATCCCATAGTACAGACAGGTAAAGGGATGGACAGAAAGCATCACCAGTATCAAGCATCCAGAAATCACCCAACCTGATAAATGCACATTATATTCCATAAATATCAAGTAAAACTTTGGTATGCAATGATTTTGAACTACAGAAACACACATGCAGACCTCTTGCTCCCCGAACGGCCGCCAAAGATGAACATGTTGCAGTCAATTACAACAGCAACATGAAATGCCCTTGGAATCGGGCCTGCTTGCCCATTTGAACCATTACCAGTGCATTCAGGCGTGTACCATAGCCCATTCTCTGCAACACAAAAATTGAGATCAGAAGCTAAGTGAGATTTCCTCAGGTCGCATGGTATTATGTGAACAGATGCGGCCAAGCAAATGAGTAGCAAGTGTATGACGAGACTAAACTATTACCGACGTCGTAGACGGCGATGTCAGCGAGGAAGCGCTTGTCGGCGAATCCGCCGAAGACGACCACCTTCGACTTGCCGATGCTCACTGCCGTGTGCCCACTGCACAACACACACGCAGATTCTAGGCAATTGGGATGGGATTGGAGGGGAAGAGGGAGACGACGATGAGGTGGATACCTGCGAGGGGAAGGGAGGTTGCCTCCGAAATCGGAGGAATCGGCCTTTACCCAGTGCATCTGCTTCGCCTGCATCCCTCTCTCCGCCGGCGACCAGAACGGCGAAACTCGGACCGGGCCGGCGAATGGAGATCCGGCTCGCGGCTGGAGCAAAAGAAAATAAAAAAAAAAGATAAGGGCACTTTGCTCCCTCTGCCTTCTCAAAAAAAACAAAGTATCTTATTTACTCCATTTTCAAAAATGGACAAATTGATACCTTATTTTCTAATTAGTTCAAAATAATATTTTAAATTTAAACCGGTTTAAAAAGAGGATGTAATATCAACAGGATGACATATAGTACAATAAATAAATTATAAAACATGGTCCACTTGTCAGTTAGTCAAATATGACAAGTAAGACTGATATGTTAGATGACTTTGTATAGTATAATTGTTGTATACATAGATAAAAATAAAACAAATCTATACTGATTGTACCGATAAACCATTGAAATGGAAATCCAGCTAAAAACGCATAAGACAAGACTAACTAGAGTCGGAGAGCTCTGACGGCAATTCGTCCAAAGCCGATAGCAAATCGTCAGAGATGATGCTTAACAGCACAAACACTAGGCGTAGCCACACGCGAGCCCGAGTCCTAGATTTATGCAAGATGGAGGAGACAGAGCAGTGAGAGACTACTATGAGTTCACCAAACTTCAGTGATAACAAAATCATGCCCCCAGGGCAACGGCAAAGAGTTGAGAAGTGGTGTTTTTAATAGTATTTTTGAGAAAGGAATGCTCTAGATGTTCATTGGCTTTCAAGAGAAAAGCATGCGTTGTATGTTGCAAGAATTGTGCTTTTTTATCTTTTGCACGCACACCGGAGAAGCTCACTCAAGTTAGCTCCATAGTGGAGACGAACACCAACGAGTAACCCGACCCTACAATAACGTTTTGTCCACCGCATCAATGTAAAGATGTGTCAAATCATCTTAAAGCCTAATTTAAATTCTAAAAAACTATTTTGAGTTGTTTTAGAAAAGTAAAGAAGCTAAAAACAAAGTAAAAGAATCAAAAGTGCAATTATCTCCCCAAAAAAAAAAGAAATCAGACAAGTAGGTCCCACTATGCATACACAAAAGCAAAATAATACGGAAATCGTAGAAACACCCTACAATTCACTCTAATTCTCATATACAAACTTTTGCATTATTTATCTCTACAAAATTTTTTCCTTAAAACACCATTTGGTACCAATTGATGATCTAATTTGACCATCAAACAGTTAAGTAGAGGTTAAATTACAACTAGTATTGGCGCTTCCTGTGTTGCCGCAAGATTGGACATTATGTTGGAAGGAGTGGGTTATTGAAGAATAAATTGTTACCCTGCAAAGACAACAATGGAATTTATGGGACAACTAAGATCAGATGGAAGTTACAATATAGCTAAAAACCTGAATTTGGGCTACAAATCTTATTGATATAGCTTGCTGTTAGTGGAACAAAAAATTCACCATAACTAATCAGATCCTATTGGCAAAAAAAAAGTGTCATTACGACAGGTTAAAAATACCAAACTAAAAAATAAATAGGAAAGGTTGCAAGTGAAATTATCGAATACAGTAATCAGAATGAAAGAAACCAAAAAACCAACAAATAACAATAACATCAAATTATCCAAACAAATTCCTTTACCCTACCTCAACATTATCGATCATGGATCCCTTCATCGTGGGATTCTAACAGCGGCGTGATTGTCGACACGTATCGACAGAGGCAACCACGTGTTCATCGTTTATTCAGCACGCACGTTCTTCAGGCGGAGGTGAGCGACGGGCGAGGCATTGGAGACGAAACAAGCGCTTCCTCACGTGCATTGCAGGCCCCACCAAAACTAAAACTGTCTAACCTTACTTGTAAATTTTTAAACCTGATAAGTGGGTCTGCGAAACAAATGGCCCAACTCTCAGTGAGAGGTGTTTATGTGTGCATGTGAAATGAAATTGGAGGTGCGGGGCCCACAACTGGTGCAGTGCGCGTTATCAGTGATTGCGACACCGATCCACACGTTAGCCACTATCACTGACATCTGGGTTCTACAATCAGAATTCCCACATGTCAGTTAAAGGGTCAGATCTGCTTCCGTCGCATGCGAGCGAGGCACGTGAGCCCTGTAGGATCGAGGATGCCGACTAGAAGGGGTGAATAGGAGGCTTTAAAATTTTTCAAATAAAACAACTTTTGCAACAAGAAGAACCAAAAAACAATTTAACAAAATATTGCACAATTAAATAGAAGAGAAAAAGAGAAACACAGAGATTTTTCCCAAGATCTCTGAGACTCGACCAGTCTCCCCTACTCCTCGTTGAAGCACTCAAATGAATAAGTCTTGCTTCAATATCCACAAAGGATATTTCTCACTAGTGGTTGCTCCTTGTCTACTCTAGAAAGACGAGCATCGATGCATTTTATAATCACACCGAGCCTCTTCAACAATTTTCGAACAGAAGAGGTCAACGGTCACGCCACCAAACCGTCTAGGTGAGGGCATTCACCAAGAGTAACAAGCTGCAAGGTCTCTTATAGACCTCCAATACACACCGAGAAACTCTAAGTATGGAAATGATATAAACGAAACCACTCGGTGGATCACAAAGCTCAAAACTTGATCAACAGATCAAGATTTTTAACTCTAAAACAAATGCTCAAGTGTATGTATGAGAAGGAAGCTGCTTGGTGTCACAAACATCTACTCAAAACCTCTATTTATAGCCTCAAGAATCAAATTAGCCGTTGGAACTCGAAATTAAAGAAACAGTGCATACTGACAGTCAGCATGGGTTACGACCAGAAAAAAGTAAAATCCGGAGAAAACTCAGCTAATCGTTTGAGGTCGTATATGGAAATAAATCAGCACAAACTGACAGTCAGCAATACATGCTGACAGTCAGTGTCCATAACCTCAGCTCGACAAAATAACGAATAAAACTTAGCTAGCCGTTTTATGATCACATATGGAAATTGTCAGCTCATACTGACAATTAGTATCACATACTGACAGTCAGTATTGACCACAAAAACGACCAGTTAAAACATAAACTCAAAACAATCAGCTCGAGGTCGAACCTCATACTGACAGTCAGTTTATTTCAAAAGATTTTTGGCACAAAAAACACACTCTCTGGAC
The DNA here is from genome assembly GCA_019359835.1 of Pharus latifolius. NCBI lineage: Eukaryota > Viridiplantae > Streptophyta > Magnoliopsida > Poales > Poaceae > Pharus > Pharus latifolius. Next base: position 93,249,005 of record CM033321.1, on the reverse strand, counting down.
AAATGCCAGTTTAAACAGACTGACATTCAGACTGACAGTCAGCATAGCACACTGACAATTAGTACAGATAAAAACAATTATAACATTTAATCTAGAGATTCGATTTAAGAATTTAATATCTTGTTTGAAATATATTTTAAAGGGCTATATTTTTGTCAACAGAAGAAAAAGCCAGATCTGTCTAGATCTTTCTAAAACATGCAAAAACTCTTCTGCTATTAAAAACTCAACTGAAAAACCAAATCAAATCCAATCGAAACGAATGCAATGCAATGACATAGTAGTTTCTCGGTTTATGCTAGAAATGTAGAGAGGACTTACAACCCCTCTTTATAGTACGGTTAAAACTATGAAATAATTTTCTAAACCGATCAAACTCCAAACACCGAGATCGGTCAAAATAAAAATAAATATTATCTTAGGTCCTTTGCATTTTAAAATTAGCATCTCGTCTTTATTCCTTGCGACTTGTGCTTTTCACGTTGGGTTCATCTTGATCATCTTGAATGTCTTCCCAACCGAACTCTATATCTCAAAAATACAATTAATCTGAAACGCTTGTTTTCATTAATCATCAAAATTAGATCAGGCATAAAGGGCTAGATGCAATAGGCCCCACCTGACGCAGAACCGCGTGAGTACGCCAACCTCAGTTTTTTCACGCACACGTATGGTTTTAAACCTAAGTCACTGACGTGTGGGCCCAGTGACGATTGACCCTACTTGTAAGTGATATATAACATTTTGTTTACGCATGTCAGTGGTACGAAATTTTTTGGTAAGGCCCATCTGCCAGTGATACGAAATTTTTTAATAAGTTTTAATATTTATTTGTCAAATCATTAAGAGTCCAATAAGAACCAAGTAAGAGCCAAACTGTTAGAGACTTGATTGTTGCTTGTCTCTTTGAGATTGTTCTCGCGTGCGTGGCAGAGAATATTCTGTTTAAGAGCCAAGACGATTGGAGGCAGCCTTATGGTCGAAAATTGAAAAGCTTAGTGTTTAGTCTACTGAGCACTATCTGAGTACAGAGCATGCAGGTATTGAAGAGAATGATCAAAAAAATAAGTTCAATGTATGGATTCTTGAAAAGCTTATTAAGAGAAATATTCTATGTTACATGTGTAAAATATCACTTAAAACATCTATTACTTCAATACAAAGATTTTTTGAAAGACTTTTTGCATGGACCCACGTGTGATGCACCTTCCGAACCATTAAACGCTCTAATACATTGGCTCTTGGGTGTCGCTTCACGTGGGACTCGCGTATAAAATATCTATATATTAATTTGTTGTAATATATGATTATTAATGATTAAAAGAGAAAAATAATGCCAAAATTAATTTCGGATAATTCAAATACAAAAAAAAAATTATAAAATTTAAGATGAAAATTATAAATTTAATTACTTAAATCATGAGACTGACGGTCTATATTTAATATCTATATTTCAATGGTAAATTTTTTATGAGACTGACAGGCGGGTCCCACCTCTTATTCGCTCCACGACTATTTATAACCTCACCTCGCCATGTGAGACTAATAGGCAAGCCCTGAAAGAATTTGGTCTCACTGCAGCCATTGCAAAAATATTTACCTGTGAAACGAAAAAATTTAATTAAAAATTTAATCCTAAAAAAACCCATTTTAGTAATTGACAGGTGGGCCGTAACATATCTGAACCCACCTATCAGTGAGCGTGGGTATTTTTGGATGCGGTGCGTGCGTCAGGTGAGGCAATGGCACCCACAGTGCTTTCACGTGTTTTATGGGGCCTACCACGACTGCATCACTCTACGTGCCACACGTGCAAACTTCGCACACAATCACTAACTAGTGGACCCCACTTCATTCTGGCCTTACTTGCCAGTTTTGTTTTCACTGTAGGTTTGCTAGGCATGAATCGCAAAATTATGGAACCTACAAAACACGTCATTAGGCGCCATTAACCTCTCCAATGTTGCTGCTATGCGTACCAAGCGTCGATGGAGCCCACTTGTTAGAGTAAAGCAACAGAAGTGATCACACATCATCGTACAACTCACACGTCCACGTGAGATCTACGTGGCAATAGGGTGTGGTGTGAAGCACTAGTGGTGGACTTAGTCTAGAAGGTAGCTTTTTTTTTTTTTTTCACCAACTGGATTCTTGATATTAATAATCTAATTTTATATGTACGAATGTTCAGTGTGCTAATTTATCATTATTCCACTAGGCAAAGAATCCTCCTCTTACTATGTAGGATATCGAGTTAGACTCCAAAGACTAATAATATTGGATGATAGTAATATCAGTAGATCTCCAACGAACACATTAATTACAATTTGTGTGGACCCCACGACAACCATTACTCGTGCACCACCCAGGCCACCACAAACACAGATTTTATAGAACTTCCAACGAGTAGAAAGATTTTAGAGCCGCCGGATTTCACATAGACGACTCCAGTGTACATGTCACATTCACAATTCGAGAGGGCCGGGTGTACGGACAATTTCCCTCCGGCCACCAATCAACGACTCGGTAACACGTCACTTGATCCACGTGGAGCCCAGCTGTCACTGAAACGTGGCCGCTCATGTAGACGTGGAGCGTTAAAAGCATCGCCCGCGAACGAAGCGAGAGTCGTCTCCAGATCTCGAAGCCTCTTCCCTTTAACAGGAGGAGAAGGAGATAGAGCAATTCGAAGCAAACCCTAACCACCATTGCCAGCGCCATCTCCACGTCTGGCGCTATCGCTTCGGTCTCGGCGCGAGATCCGACGGGGAGAGAGATCTAGGGATTCGCTGCCCATGGCGAGCTCCGGCCTCGCTTACCCCGACCGTTTCTACGCCGCCGCCGCCTACGCGGGCTTCGGCGGAGGCGCCAGCTCCGGCGCCGTCTCGCGCTTCCAGAACGACGTCGCGCTTCTCCTCTACGGCCTCTACCAGCAGGTGGCGCATCACTCTTTGTTTTTTCTTAGTTCTTCTGGATTTTTTTGGATGCGGGTTTGCGATTTATGTGGATCTGATGTGAAATGGGAAACTGGTGTAGATCATGGAATATAGGGTTTGAAACTTTGAATTGGGTTGTTGTCGGTGTTAATTTGCTGATCCGTGGCTTTTGGGGCGAGATTTGCTTTGGAGTTCGGTTGGTGAATTTGGATTTTGTTTTGGTGTAGGCGACGGTGGGGCCATGCAATGTGACAAGGCCGAGGGCGTGGAACCCCGTGGAGCAGAGCAAATGGACGAGGTTGGTATTGCACTCAATTCCTGCTTTAATTCGCTATTGTAGGAGCTAATTTTGTGAAATTTGGGGCTTTTTTTTGGAAAAGGTGGAATGTTTAGTTATTAATTTAGGATTTGAAATATGACATGTAATATTCTGATAGGACACTGGAATGATTGGTTGCAAATACATTGGAAAGTTCATGGTTATGTTTGCATCATGGATATAAGTAAATATTGTTTGTTTTGGGTATGTGAACGGTGCTGCTGTCACTCAAAAGTTTAGAATAAGACTAGCCTATGTCTCAACTGCCATCACATTGTTAATTTGAAATTTGGAATGATTAACCTATGGAGAGCTGGTTAAATGATGAATGCCAAGGAATGATTGATTCAACGTTGATCTTGCATGTGTTAATCACCGCCGCTTGCTTATACCATTTTTATGTTTCTTTAGCTGGCATGGTCTTGGAAGCATGCCATCTGCCGAAGCAATGCGTCTTTTTGTCAAAATTTTGGAGGTATGACCAATTACTTTGATATTACCTGCTGTGTGCATAATGGTGTGATTGATATATTTGGTATCATGACAGGAGGAAGATCCTGGATGGTACTCTAGGGTTCCCGAGTTCAATTCTGAGCCTGTTGTAGATATTGAAATGCATGTAAGTCATAATCAGATAACATGGCAGGTATAGGTGCTGTTTTTTCTGTCAGAAGTATCTTGGTTCTGTTGATCTTTGCTTGATATTACTGAAAGTGCGGAGTTCAATTTGTTTTTTGAAATTATTGGTTTAGGAACTAGCATTCAATCTTGATTTCCAGCCTTATAAGTTTTATCTGTCTTATCATGTGTTTCTGTTTATTAGAAACCAAAGAAAGAGCCAACTATTGTGCCAACTTCTGCAAATGGAACATCTATTTTAGAACCTAAAACCATTTCCGAAAATGGAAGTTTGGTGGAGACACAGGATAAGGATGTTGTTCTGGAAGGCCTCAATTCTGTGAGTGCTCACGAAGAATGGACTCCATTATCAATTAGTGGGCAGCGTCCTAAGCCACGTTATGAGGTGTATTATGTTGACTCCTTGCTTTCTTAACTTTCAGGATTGCTATATGCTTGCCCATTCTGTTTATCTATGTACTCTTCTTACATTTTATGTGAATTTTTGTTTGGTACAGCATGGAGCCGTTGTGTTGCAAGAGAAGATGTACATATTTGGTGGAAACCACAATGGGCGTTATCTTAGTGACCTTCAGGTATGAGAAACTAATTACTACAATTCAGTATGTCACAGTTATTCATCCTAAGCTGTTTGTTAGCTTGGAAGCTAACATACAATGGTCTTTTTTTTTTTTAATTGTGAATATTATTTGCGTTGGCATAGTGCCTGCTGTTCTTCTGCTTGGCTTCAAATCTTCCTTAAATATACAAGATCCATTTGTATTTGTGGTTCCTGAGGTTGATCTTTTGTAATATTGGTATAATGTTGAAGTATGTCTCTCTTGTAAGGATATTACTGTTACGTGTGCCTCCTTATATAAAACCTACAAGTAAGTGGTTTGGTGACTATTAAATCAACTAGGTTTTGTAATGCAAGTGGAAAAAACCTGGGTAAATAGGTGAGGAATAACTAATGATTTTAGGTGATTCATGAGCATTTACTTGAGTTAATTAAGTAGATTCTGAGAGGCCAGCGTTAATTAGATAATATTTGCATTGAGTGGTTTGGAGACCAATATGTTGGGGAGGAACATTTTCAGGCAGATTGGCAATTCAAATCTGTAATATTCTAAAGTAACTAAGGACTTAAGCAGCGTTACGTTAATGTGCTTCTTTTCTTTATTATTTGTATTGCACACAGGTTCTGGATCTGAAAAATCTGATTTGGTCAAAGATAGAGGCCAAATTACAAACAGGTTCTGATTCAGCTACAACAGTGCAAGTTCCTCCTTGTGCAGGCCATTCTTTGGTAAACTTCTTCAGCACAAATAGTTAGAACTGTTGCAATGTCCTTTATGGTTTTTGACAGTTACCCTACCTCTTAATTTTTATCACTATTTTGTAGATATCATGGGGCAACAGATTTTTCTCTATTGCTGGACATACAAAAGATCCATATGAGAACATTACAGGTTTGCTGAACTCACTTTTCAGATAATCTCATATTATATTCTAAGGTCATGTTTGGCCTAGCTTAAGCTTCTCCGCTAAGCCAACTCATTGGAGCTTCAGCTAAGCTCAAAAGGTCCATTTCCACTGACTTGTGCCCGTTTGGCCTAGCTTAGCTTAAATTGATAAGCCGGCTAAGCTTATATGCCCAATAAGTCGGTGGGGAGGGGCTTCAGCTTATTTGGAGTTTCTAATTCAAAGGGGGTTTCAGCTTAAAGGATAAGCTCGAAATTTGAGTCTCTTGTTTGGCTCAGTTTAAGCTTATTCGAGAACTTGAATCATGGGTAAGTTAGGCCAAACAGGCTCTTAAAATGAGTGCTTCTAGTGGAAGAGGGGCTTGCTCTTATTGAATAAGCTCCCCATTTGCCCTAGGCCAAATACACCCTCAGCTTGTCATTCATTTGTTACTGTCATTTGTTTTGTTATTTTTGGGTTGTGATGCTACTATGCTTCTGGTATTTTTTATGCTAGTGAAGGAATTTGATCCACATACTTGTATCTGGTCAATTGTCAAGACTTATGGAAAGCCACCGGTAATAATTTGGTTTAACATCCATCTTGCACTAAACCTTTTGTTTTGTTGTTTGTTCATTATGTATTTCCTGCTTTCATTACTTGTGTTCTTTTAGGCTATCTCCAATGTTAGAGTCAAACACTTGGCTCTTTAGAGGAGATTTAGTGTTACTTTTGTTTTAGCATAGTATTATATGCAGCAAAATAAATATTAAAAAAAGCACAACTAAATTATTATGTGCAATTCTGACATTTAATAATCTAATATATAATTGCCTAATTGGGATAAGTATCATTTTGGCCTTGAACTTTGGGCTCAAACACATTTTGACCCCCTCAACTTTTTCAAAGGGACCAAAATACCCTTGAACTTTAATGCTAACTCCAAAGAAGTTTCCATTAGTTCAAGGAAAGATGACATTGGCAAAATCACACAACATGAAGTGAAGATGTGGCATTACAGAGAACACAGTCAGCAATAAAATTAAGAAAAAAAAATTGCCAAATGAGGAAAAAATTTGTTTGTTGTTTGGTTGAATTCCGCTTGAGCTTGCATACTGCATGTTCGGAGTTCTTCATGCCAAAATCAAATAGTAGTTCTGGTGACCGCACACACCATTAAATATTTATGAGTGATCTGTACAAGTGGGTTGTCCATATTGGTCCATTTATTACACTAACTGAGGACTTCTTTTGGACCTTGGTTCAAAGTTCAATAATTTATTGCCCCCTTCAAAGTTGAGGGGTGAAAACTTAACAAAGCTGACAGTTCAGGGACAAAATAAATTACTTATCTGCATGTAATTTGATAGTTAAAATAATGCAATAACATACTTAGATGGCTTAAGAGTGGATGATACCCAAAAAAGAACCTGTTAGACAATAAGCGAAGTGATAAGCTCTCTTGCAACATAAAAGATGTTCATTTGCTTCGACATTGATTCTTCAGTTACCTCCAGTGAAAGTGTGTTTCTTATGTAAGTACCATATCCTGTAGGTTCCTCGTGGAGGTCAGTCGGTCACTCTTGTTGGAACAAGTCTAGTCGTGTTTGGTGGTCAAGATGCAAAGCGATGTCTTTTGAATGACTTGCACATTCTTGATCTTGAAACAATGACATGGGATGATATTGATGCTATGTAAGTGCTCAATTTTTCTGATCTACATTTATGCATGTGGTAAAAAAAAAACTTATTATTAGTTAAGTATCAGTTAAATCGGTGTGAAACAAAGGATTGTCCTTTGTTTTGTAAATATGCAATTCTGCAGAAGAATTACTAGATTTGAATTGGTGCAGCTGTCTCTAAGCATAGTTGGTATACAGTTGCACACATTATTTTGTCTCTTATGCTATAGCAGCTTTTCTCAGTTGTCTGCATGTTTTTGCCAGGGAAGATCTCGTTTAGCTCAGCTTTTCAAGTAGATTGCTGGCCATGAAATTTATTTTTCATTATTCTCTTGTTAGATAATTCACAAGTGCTTAGCTTATTTGTACTATTGCTTCAAAAAAATGAAAAACAGGCTAGGCATATCACATGCAAACCTTGAAATATATTTTCATTTACTCATAAGGAATGGTCATTATATTATAATTTTATTATGTATTTTAGGACCAATGGAGAACTGTAAGCAAAATATGCACTTGCTCTGGTGCACAGATTTGATCAAACCATTTTGTGTAGTAGGAAACTTGTATGTTTGGAATCACGCTGCAATGGTGGAATTTAGAACAATATTATTTTGATGATCCAAATTTGTGTGGGTGGTGAACTGCCAAAGTCAATTCACTCTGATGTTCCCTTATGTTTTAGAGGCACCCCTCCTCCTCCAAGATCAGATCATGCTGCTGCCTGCCATGCTGACCGCTATCTTCTAATTTTTGGTGGTGGATCTCATGCGACATGTTTCAATGATCTACATGTCCTTGATTTGCAAACAGTAAGAACTATTTCCTTGCAGGAACCCTGTGAACTGTAGTATCCTTTCTGAGATTCCTAAATTTTCGTGTTGGATATCACAGATGGAATGGTCAAGACCCAAACAGCAGGGAGTAACTCCAAGCCCACGAGCTGGCCATGCAGGTGCAACTGTAGGGGAGAATTGGTACATAGTTGGTGGTGGCAATAACAAAAGCGGTATGTGCTTAGTCTCCAAATATTGATACTTTAAAACTTTCTTTTGAACTAGGATGCTGACAAGTAGAGATTTATGGATTAAGTGTATATGTTCATGTTGCTAGTGCTAGTTGTGGTGTTCCTCCTGAGTGAACTCCCCGCAGTTGTGTTTGTTGCATTGTTAATTGAATGTCCTGTGAAGAGCTTCACTTTTGCCTTGATCCTTAGCTGCATATAATTCAAGGGAAATTCTTTCAGCACTTCAGAGCAATAACCTGATAGTTCAGTTATGGTAGACTTTATATTTTGCCCTGGTACCTTAAATACAATGAAAAGGTTCAGATTGATGTGAGCAATCACATTACCCCAACAAATATTGAGTAAACTCTTGTTGAAGACTGCAAACCAATGGATATAGCATAATTTCCATCTTGACATGTGAAATTGTATTCTCTGTTTTCCCTTATAAGACTAGGTAGCATTCTTTCTTTGTTCATGCTAATGAATTGCAAGGACTAAGATGATGGATCACAGAGAACATGGGGCTCTTCAAAAGTTGTTGTTGTTTTTTTTTTTGGGTATTTAGATAATATTATTATAACACTCTAAAGCAAGCAAGTAATTTAAGATTGTATTAGTTTATGTAGGAACCTTTATTTTGAGGTATGCTAGCATGCTGTTAGTGCGGTTCTTCATATTGTTCTTTACAGGTGTCTCGGAAACACTTGCGCTTAACATGTCGACTTTGGTATGGTCGGTTGTTACCACAGTAAAAGGTCGAGTGCCCCTTGCAAGTGAGGTATGCCTCTTGAGCAGTATGTAGTGATTATAATGGTTTTCTTTTAGCAATCAAATCAGATTACCACATGACTTATCTTTTCCTAAATTTCTGGAAAAATTACGAACTCAAAGCATTTGTTATTGTGCTGCACCTTTCTGGGAGTTAAATTACCTAAATATAATCTGACATACCATTTTTGGAGAATTTGATGTTTACGTTCTGTTTGGTTTCTTGCTAAGGCTGTAGATTCCAAATTGCATCCTTAGATCTGAAATTATTATTAGGGAACTTTTACTTAGTTCTGGAGGTAATGCAGCCTTGGTGTGTGCATTTGCATGAAAAATTGTCCCAGAAATGCTGTCATGTTTTCGTGAAAGGGTTCAAGAGAATCCTTGCCCACCCTTTTCAACAGATTATGAGTTTAAACTGGCCTGTTGTTTCTGAGGTATGGAAAGACATTCAATTCTGTTGATGATATGCAATGCTTGCATGTTTGATCTCTAAACAAGGGCCAAGACTCATGTGTCCTGGTCTCCTGAAGATCAAGCCATCTCATTTTGTACTGATGCAGATGAGTTCCATAATTTTATGCTTGTAGTAAAAATATTGTGTCAATTACAATCAAGGCATCTTTATTTCAAAATTTATTTGAGGTTGTTGTATTGAGCATTAGATGTTCTCTGCTAAAGTCACTGCATAGGATTGTCAGGTTTATATGCTCATCTTAGTGATCGCCTTGCTGGAATTGCTCATTCTTCAAAAAGAATGATCAACCAATACATACTCACAAGAATGATCAACCAATACATACTCACAAGAAGTGCAATTTTCATGTTTCATAGGTCTGCATTAACTTGAAGTAAAATCCAGTGGTACTTATTTCTAATTGGTCAATATCATACCTAGATTCTTATGTAAACATACATCTGATGATTTCTCGATTATTATTGGTGTTAACAACACCTACAGCCAGTATTGTAGCTAGCTCTCACTAGAAATCCCTTAACCCAAACCACACCCCAGTGAGAACTCGAATCTGTGACCTTTCTCACAACAATGAACAGTCTTAACCATTGAAGCTATTGCATGGTCCTCCAATATTAGTTTAATATTGACTTTTATTTGCCAATGCTATGCTCTTTTATTCACAAAATTTGAACTCTCTATGCATGTTGTCAAGCATCATTCCGACTTTCGATGAGTACTCATTTCAAGCTTAAATTCAGTCAAATGATTAAATGCTTTCCTTTTTCTTCTACAAGTTTTTGGCAGTATGATGATGAACAAGCTCTAACTGGTCACTAACATTTGAAATCTGCTATTTTCTAGGGCATGAGTTTGGTCCATAGTACTTACAATGGAGATGATTATCTCATTTCATTCGGAGGATACAATGGACGATACAGCAATGAGGTAACTGGCAATTATTCATATTCTCTTCATGCCTAGGGTTTACTTGTAACAAGCTTTTCCTGGTGAGCAGGTTTATGCTCTTAAACTGAGCGACAAATCAGGTTTGAAGTCAAACACAAAAATACCTGTCTCTGATATTATATCTAGGGATCTGGAACCTGAGGTTGAAGTTTCTCAAGATGGGAAGATTAGAGAGATTGTCATGGACAATGCTGATCCAGACCCGGTAATATATCACTAGAATACTTTGCTTTTATAATTACAACCTCATGAAGTAGCTGATATGTTAGGTTTGGGTAAACTCCCGGATACCTTTCATTGAGCAGAAAATCTCCATCTGCATTTCTTAAGTGTTATCTTTGTAAATTTGGCTCTCGGTAGAAATTAGGATGTTAGCTTGCAGTATGTACCAAAGTTTCTCAGTTCTTGTTGTTTCCAACTTAAAATTCTATGAACTAGCCAGTGCAAGTAAAGTTTTGGTATTGGTACTCAATACAGTATTAGAACCCATGCGATACATAGTTACTGAAATGCTTTGAATGATTTGGAAAGATTTTGATATCGATATTTCTTTTATCTTATCATGTTGTGTTGGAAGTTTCAGAACAACAGAAAGGATGAAGCAAGTGAACAACTATTGGGAGCTCTTAAAGTTGAGAAAGATGAATTAGAAGCAACACTTAACAGGGAACAGCTGCAAACCATACAGCTTAAGCAAGAGATAGCTGAAGCCGAGAATAGAAATGCAGAGCTAACAAAGGCAAGTGTATTTTTTTTCTATCTTTTGATTAATCATTTTCTGCTTCCGTAGCTTTATAATTTCTTAAGTTTTCTTCTATCCTACATTTTTCCAAGCATCTAATGCACCTTAGTCTGTGTTGCATTGCTGGTTCAGTCGCTTTTGGAAGCAGATTTGTTATTGAGATGCCTGTACTTTTGAGTCAAAATCCTATTATAGTTCTTGGAATCAAATTCTTCTACATTGAATGTGGTGTGATTTATCCATTGGTTCGCACTATTATCTCCAATAACAAGGTCTGACACATGCACATAAAAGAACATAACCTGAGCAGAACGCTCGCTTGATCATTTTTTTTCAAGTACATTGAGATTATGCATCTACTGCAATCAATACTCTTGTCAGTTTGCATTTCTATTTGGATATTTGTTATTTTGTATGTGCAGAAAAGGAAATATGAGTCACTTCTGTAAAAACTCTTTCCATTGGTCTACTGACCCTGTTTTTGTTTATCTGAATTGTGTAGGAACTTCAAGCTGTCCGTGGCCAACTTGCTGCTGAGCAGTCAAGATGTTTCAAACTTGAGGTATGCATCATCTTACATTGTAACTCTACTGGTCTTTCCTATATCTCGCAAGTACATTTCCTTTAAATGGCAGTGCTATTTTTCTGACCATGTAAGCTGAAAGATAGCCAAATTTAGAGACAAATGTGCATGATCCCCTTGTATTACCTTTTCTCATCACCACTGTTATAGTTGCTCCCGTGCCGCAACTTGCCAGCATACAGAAACTAAGCACTATTATTTTTTTAATACTCTTGTATTTTTTTTTTTTTCTGGTTTTAGTACTTGCAAAAGACAGTAAATATGCACCTAAAAATATTCAAGTTCCTTTCTTTGGTGAAATGTTCATCTCATGCGTTCATTTCATGCTGTTTGTTGAGCACTGTTGTCATCATTACAAGTTCAGCACATATTTGGTGAGCTGGGAAAGAAACAGTCTCCAATGCTGGGTCATTTTTGAGTCATAAGTATATAACTCTGAGAGGTGAGCAAACTGTTTATCAGGACAGTCGTACTTTGGATATTTGTAATGTTGGGTCTATGCCTGTTGTCCTCCAAATCTTTGAAGTTTCAATAGTCTGCAAGTATTTTCTTTTTCCTTTTACTTGAAGTGATAAATTGGGCTCTGGAGGATAACAGATTGTTATGCCCTGATCATGTGTTGCTTTTGAAATGCGTCCCTAGGTGGATGTTGCAGAACTACGACAGAAGCTTCAAAGTATGGATACATTGGAAAAGGAGGTTGAGCTGCTTAGACGGCAGAAAGCTGCTTCTGAGCAAGCAGCATTAGATGCAAAAAGGAGGCAGAGTTCTGGTGGCATGTGGGGCTGGCTTGCCGGAACACCTGATAAATCTGACTCGTGATCAGTCCACCGAAGTGATGATTATAGTTCATACAGGTCAATGTGATTCCTATACTTATCCATGTTTTGATGTTCTCTACATTTTTTCCCCTCTTCTGGCATTGTGTTAATTCAAAGACAAAACAATAAAGTATTTTAGGCGAGGCATTATCTGATATTCTTGTAGAAATTATTAGCTTGTCCATGCTTCAGCCCATCGCAAATCTTGCATTATAGAGAGGTCTGTTTCTGAGTCGTATCTGCTTATGTTATATGTTGTAAAAATCCTGTGTACCATAACATGCACATTCTTTGAAATTTTTTTTTCTTAATATAGAATTGTTTGAAAGCTCAGTTATTGTGGCGTTCCTGCTTTGATTGATGCTAGACTGCGGCTGTCTTGGTTCGTTTACCACTCGTAGCATACGCCTGTGGATGTCTGTTAGTGTTGTTATGATGGTCGAATTCCATACAGGGCTGTTGTTTATCCTCAAATTTGCGCTGTTGCAATCAATATATAATCAGACGATGTCATATGTCAGTACACGAGCCATTTCTGATGGCGTGTGGCGAGGGGGATGGCCCTGACGTGGCAGCAATTAACTTTTATCCAATCAGTCCTGCACAAATGGACCACAAGGGTTGTGTCCTTCACTGCCCAGGTTATACGAGGTCGTTGATTTTAACTGCGTGGGTATATGCTCAATTTTGTAAGAATTGCAACTGTGAAAGGAGTATCCTCATACGCAAGACATTATAAGAAAGAACATTTCATCCTACGAAGGCCCTATGGGCAAATGAGAGATAGGGGCATATTATTACAGCTGCTAATTATTTCTTATCTGGCAGCTTCTTTAGCAATTCGTCAATAACTTCAAATAGGTCAGCAACAAGTCCATAATCTGCAACCTGCAAGCCGAAGGTATACCAGAAAAACAGCAAGTCAATAACTTAAAATAGGTCAGGAACCCAGGGTGAAGTTTTACTACTGGACTATAAAAAGGAAAAGTCTTTGCTGTAGGTCTTTAGCTCTAAAAAGTTTTCTTTTGCTTTCTCTCTAAAAAGGCAACAGATTTTGCTCAAGGCAAGTGCCAGCCTGCAAATGTGCTATCTGTTATAAATACATGGTTCTAGTTCACAATTTGCTAATGGGCCTTGGATGACGTGCATCTTTGGATCAGATGGATGTCATCATGCTAGGTTTACTCTACCCTTAATCCACAAGATGGAAGAGTTTGCTAGCTCACAACGTTATGCCCGAGAATCAAGGCGGATGGGAGAACCTGAAATATGGGGGCATCTGCATCTTTATTGACAGCTACAATAACCTTGGAATCTCTCATCCCCGCCAAGTGCTGTATTGCTCCAGAGACTCCGAACGCCATATAGAGCTCTGGTGCAACTATTTTTCCAGTCTGGCCAACCTGAAGGAAAACAGAACATAACAGCAATAAGTAAAACAGTAACAAGCAAGAAAAGGGTAAATCATATGGTCCATAACACCAATATTTGGTAATCTGGATTCTGGAAAGGTGTACAATCTTGTATGTAATTTACAAAGGATTTGGGTCATATAACATTAACTTCACTTTGACCCAGATAATTTTGAACTATTGTTCCTAGTAGTCATGCTTGTTTGTAGTGTATACCATTTCCAATTCTGGTTTGCTGGAAGCATTCAGAATCTATTAGTCATTATTCATTACTGACGTAGCACAACACATGGATAGACATGAAGAGATTACCTGAAGTTCATTTGGAACAAATCCTGCATCGACAGCAGCTCTGGTAGCACCAACTGTGAAAAAGATATGTAATCAGTGCAAAAACAGCATATTATAGAATACAGTTTTTATGCAGTGCAATTCCTTGGCAAAATATGCAAAGTACAGTTTTTTCTCAACAATCAGCATTCTAAGAAAAAAAAATTAACACACACACAAATGCAGTACAAATTGAAATCTGTATACTCCATATGAACTGCTATTATATAACTATCTCTGTAGTTAGGATGATTATGATTTAGCAAACTTCATTGGGTGAAACTGTATCATCAGAATGACTACTTAGATTTGCAAGATGTCCCCTCAAAAGCAAGCATGCACTTGTAAATCCACCACTATCTTGCCATTCAATGTGCCTACACATAGTGGTTGTGCAATATCGAGCAAAATAGCATTGCATTGTTGCTCAAAGTATACAATGTACACGCAACACGGCACACTTCTTATGCTAAAAAAAAGAAAACAATCTAATTACAAAACTAAAATCAGGATTGTTTAAGTTTTAAACTTTTAGCAATGGAGAGAAGACTTCAGTAGCATTGAAAAATGCTACATCGATAGCAGCCAGTAATTATTATCTCTATTGATCTGGATCATGGGAAGTCACTGCATTGTTGTACACTTAATGATGAAATTCCCCATAACATGTTGGAGGAAATGATGACTGGTTATTCCTTGACCAAAAGAAAAAGAAACTCATAAATCAAAAGTTCATATGGGATAAATGTGCAAACCTGCTGCACCAAGTTTCTCTGCAAGCTTCTCCAATAATTTGAAATTCTCAGCACTTTTCAAACCTCTCCCTCCAGTGACTACTATACGTGCATTTGCAAGATCTGGCCGTTCTGTATCTTGTGATGTTACCTTCAACCATATAGATTTCCCTGAAATTCCTGAGGAATTTTTTTTTTAAAGTATATGAAAGTGTAAATCTGTGAATCAGCAAACTGACAGTATAGGTGATAAAAATAAATGGATCTTTTTTTACAATGCTAAACTTCAATTTCATCAAAAACCATAAAACAAAAGGTAACATGAAAAAGAAACCAAAATTGTGGCTCATGTATTAGTCCCAGATTTTAATTGCAGAGCATTCCTTCAAAATTTCAGGATCCCACAAAGACAGGTAACACAAAATGAACAAAAACAATTCTGGAAGACACCAAGGGTGTTGCTAACTCTTGATAGAAGAATATGCCAAGGAAAACAAACCTTCACTGAGGAAAGAGAGATCAACCTGGGTGATAGGTGCAACTTTTGTTTCTGCCATAGCCTCAATATTAGGGGAAAATGATGTTGATCTAATACTCATCATACAAGGATCATCTCCTGTATATCGTACAGTACAAAGAGCATTGCCAGCATAAATTGGCCTGAAATCAGAAGCATACATCTCAAAGAAAACACTTTTCTTATGGCATCTAGCATGGGTAAGCAATGTTAAAACATCCAATCATATGATACATAATTAGCCCCAACAAAGGAAAATGGACAACAGCGTTTGCAAAGAAGAATCACAGAGACAGCACCCATGGGATCATTTGGTGCATTTTTAGGTAAATGCATTTCAACATTCACAAGTAATTTAAATTAGTATCCAAAGAAAATGGAAAAAGATCAGACAGTTGGAGGATAACCAAAGAACCAAAGAACCAAAGAATATAGACAATCACTCTTACATCAAAAAGGCAATAATGTAAGCTGAAAATGAACGAAACAATGCCATAGAGCCCAATGAGACCACACATCAACAGGTCACACATGGATCTACCTATACTGCTTTTCAAGATATCGCGAATGGCTCCATGTGCACTGAGAACACATAAAATGCACCAAGACAAACATCACATATTGCCAAACTACATACTGTCCATGAATATCTACAGAATATTTGCATGGGATGCTGGACTGGCAAAAGTTTTGTGGCAATCTTGCATGCTGCATCAAATGCTAGAAGTCATAGAAAAGGGTAGCATATCGAACCTCACAAAGACCCGCGGCTCAGATATGCCAATGACATCTGTAACAGGGGAGACATCAAGAAGAGCCGCAGCACGTGGAAGCACATTCTTGCCAAATGAGGTCGAAGACGTTACAACATGAGAATAGCCACCTTTCTGCTGAACAGAACGAAGTAGCTCAGCCCAAGGTTCAGCTAAAGGATGCGCCAAGGCATCTGAATCAGCGACAAGCACCTGCAAGAGAGAGAACTGATAAGCAGAAGACACAGCTTGGCATAAAAAAGGCAAACATACAAAGATGATCAGTGTTCAAAGACAACAGCACTGGAGAGTAAGAAATAGCCAAAAATACCTCAGAAACCAATGGATGGCTAGTTGCAGCATGCTGGGCAGCCTTCCGAAGCATTGGTCCAGATCCAGCCAAAAGAACAGAAATGCTATTTTCTTTAGCAATAGCCTCCGCGGCCGCTAATGCGCTCAAAGACGACGGCTTCACAAATCCAGCTTCGTGTTCCACTACAACCAATGTGCTTATCTACAGAGAGTTAGGCAGTAAGCCACAGTTGGAGCTAATCAATAGAGAAATGACTTGAACGAACGAAGCGGAGAGAGTGTACAGATGATGTTGATAAATTGCTAGGGGATTTTTGCCAACCCGAAAGTTTGCTTCATCGCTAACTGTTTAACTCACAGCGGCATGTGAGAATCTCTTGCTTTTAAAATTTGATTATTTTTTATTTACAACTACATTTAGCACCCAGGATTCTATCTAAACCAAATTGCATAAAACAAAGCAAAGGATCAAGAGAAGAAGAGAGTACGATCCAATCGATACAAACAGCCAGAAATCTCGTGGAGATAGGACTCAGTGTGGTGAGAAAGGAGAGAGGAACTCACAAATCTATGGAGCGATGGGGCCAAGAATCGCGAGCTGCAGAAGCCGCTGCTTCTCCTCCTCAGGGCTCCCAACACCATCGTCGCCATGGCCTCTGTGCGTCTCGCCGGAGGCTAGAGCAAATTATGGTAGAACTGAATAGGGGAAGAAGAGACGTGCGGGATTGGATGAGCAGCGCAGTGGCTTGTGTACCGTCTGGTAGGCTTTGTGCGACAATTTTTTCCTTTTTTGTTTTTGTTTTTGTTTTTGTTTTTTTTTTTGCTGAAAAGCAGATTAGTAGAATGCACTCACATTATCTTGTCCATCGTTTCAAACTCTATACTCACGAGGGAATGGATTAGGAATAGAAAGCATTATTAAACTAGAAAAATTGAGAACCATTAATTTTGACAATTAGATTAGATCTCAACGAGACAATGCTCTAATCCCCCCTCCCAACTGGAACGAATAAGAGAGAGCACAAATCACCTATGCATCAAATGTCATGAAACTGATGTTCATACAGATGTTTTTTAAAGGCTAAGCTCATACAGATTTTTTTTTTATTTTAAGCTAAACAAGTAACGGTAGCTCTTCTTTTAACTCAGGTCACCCCCAATAACAACTCAAACCTATGGTCTCTCGCACAACATATTAATGGTGTTAACCGATGAATTATAACATGGCCCTCAATCAAACATACACATCGCCTCCAAGTGCATATCATCAACGCGTGAAACACAAATGACCGTTCAGACACACAAATGGCAGCGCCTACGTTAGAATAGAAGTACGAGAAACCGGCAATATTAGCTATGGTCGGGTCAAAATTCTTCTATAATCAATGGTGGGTAAATAGCGATTGAACATTCTCTGGTACAAAAAATACAGTCTATAGCGACTAATCCACTCTGAAAGAGTAATAACAAGCGTTGCAAAGCTCACAAACTCTTTAACTCTACCATCTTTCCACAAGGCCCAAAAAAAAATTACAAAGTAAAAACTAAAAAAAATCCAAAGTTGTGTCCCATTATTGCAGGACCTCCGCGCAGTTTTTTTCCATGCCACATGCAAGACGATGTTCTTGTAAGAGCAAATAAAGCAAATCATCACCTTGAATTATCTCGTACAGATCGATACAACTGCTTATTTGTGTTTGGGTTTCTAGATGGCAAATGCGGAATGCCAATCTCAAGGGAACTCTCCTGTGGAAGATGACACTTGGGAGAGATTAACAGACGTTAATTACTTTCCAGTTCCCCTCGAGCAAGAATCTGAGAACATTCGTGCGGAGGTGAAACTGTCTTACTGCAACGTTATTACCTGAAGTTAGCACAAGGTGTGTCAACAAGAGTTTCTGAACATCATGTGTTCATCTCTCCTTCACAGTTGAGCTCCTGTGCCACAAAAACATTCATCAAGACTGCAATCTTAAACTCTTAACATATCTACAATAGAATTCGGTTTGTAAGATGAAAAATAATAAGATATAGTTCCCCTTGACAATGCAGATCATAGAGCAAGATTTATGAATCATATATTGGCAACTGAAAATGCTATGATCAAATTTTAATGGCCACAAAAACTACAGCAATAGTTGCCCAACATATAAAAACTCTTTGTTTCAGGTGCCACGCGGATATACGACATCGTTGTCCAAGAAGGATTCGATTATACCTTCAACTTTTTGTTTGCAGATGCAAGCTGAAAGTGCAATGTTTTTATTGTTTTTCTCTGTGACATGGATCCTTCCTACATAATGGCAATATATTTGTCAAATTGATTCAAAAAAGTTGTAGATCCAGAAGTAAGAATACAAAAAGGTACCTCGAGAGCTATAACTCTGTTCATGGCATTGTCTAACTCAACTGCATATTTTCTTGAAATTTCTTTCTGTTGATCTAGGGCAGCCATCAAAGACTGCATCCGTGCTGATTGATAGTCTCTGTCTTGCCTTACTAGTTGCAGTTCACTTTTAAGACAATGCACCTCCTCCATTATATCTTTTGGTTCCAAAGCAGCCTAATATCAAGAAAATGGGTATGGCATCAAGACAAAAGAAAAGATATAGTGAAAGCCACATAACAAAATAACATATGCTTTTTGGCATATTTTATGATCTTTTTGTAAGAAAATAAGAATCAAAGCAGCATAAAGAAAACTATCAGCTAGTAGATTCTTTAATTAACTACATTTTGTCCCAACATGTGTTCCAGCCCCAACATGGCTCTGACACATGTGGATAAGTGTTAGACTAGCAAAATAAGACAAGCAAAAGGCAAACATCTACAAATTGTCTACCACACACCAAAACATTCTTAATACCTGGTCACTGAAGTCTTCTGAGAGCATATCCTGTGAAAATTCTGCAGCAGCCTCCATTCCCTTCTCTCCACAAGACTTGCTATTATCCTGTCCATTTTCTCAATATATGAACTGCATGATATCTACCACAATATATACTAAAACAAGCATCATACTTCAAATCACCTACCACTTTATCTTCTTCATCCTTGCTTAGCATCACATTAGATGGATTAAATTCTTTTGTTGTCAGTTGTACCTCTACACACCATACCAATTCAATTAATAGTCTAGCAAATATTGAATTGTCATAGTACATGAAATGAGTTAGCTACCATTATCAGCGTACTGTTTCTCTGCTGATCCAAGTAGACCCTTGAAATTGTTGATTTCAGCCATGTCTGCGCCTTCCTTCTCAAAACATACACATTTCAACCAGCAAAGAAAATGTAAGAAATCCTGAACACAAAAATATTGTGCAAGACTACTTTTACCAAAACTAAACCATTGAATACCTCCATCTCATCAGTTCTAGCTTTTGCTCGAAGCAGCCGTTTGAGCTTCTTACGGCGAGCACTTCTGCTTGGTGCCTGGTAAGTATCATGAGAAGAACAAGTGAAAAAGAAAAAGAATTGCAATAATTGTGCAAACTAACACTAACTTTGGACATGATTTTTGTATTCCATTCAATAGAAAGATCTGGTAAAAGAAAATGTCAACACAATTGATAAGCTGATAAGAACAGGCATGTGAAGTGATAGTTGGTACCAAGGTAAAAAAATAGGTACAGGATGTGTCTAACAAAACATCAAGATATCAAGGCAAATACTCCCAAAATTAGAAAGAGCAATATATGCATGAACTTAATTAATTAAATTGTACTAGCATGACTTTCATTTTGGCAATTCACAGATTACAGAACCCCACCTACACCTTTTCTCATATCGTCATTTTTCCTACACACAAAAAAATAACCATAATTATCATCTCCAAAAGTGAAAGACATACTTAATTGGACACTAAAATGATCCCGTCTACTAGTCAGGCAAAGAACATTGGTAATGCTGATTGCTGACAGGGTTAATATGTTTTCCCCATTATCCAAATTAAGGTAAAACATGTGTGTGTGTGTGTGAACTGTGAAGGCTGTACATATCTGTACTGTTCTACAACCTATTGGTGAAGCCATTGGACTAGGTCAACAGAGAAAAATACTCCAAAAATTTTCAGTGAAAGAACTCTTCACCTTAAAATCACTCTCATTATTCCTCTCCATCTCCTCATTATCCAAGTTATGCCCATCCTCTCTGATAACAGGATTGACCTCAGCAAAAGAACTAGTCATCTGGAAACCATTCCTGGTCTTCTCCTCTGCCTTATCATCATCCAAGTTCTGCCCATGCTCTCTGATCATAGGATTGACCTTCTCCGCTGCTTCTGCACGCTGAAAAACACAGTAGATCCATAATATATACCCAGTAAATTGCACTTATCTCAGAGATGGTGAAAACAAATCACCTGTACTTCACTTCTCTGACACATACAATTTTCCCTCTTTTCTTCATGTACAACTTACATGCTGGTAACAGTTATAACAACTACCACCTATCCCAAACGGGAAGTACATATGTAATGAAGATTGAAAATGACAATTCTACCCATAGAGTAAAACTAATTGCTAATGCTAACAGGGCTCATTCCCTAAATTCTCTGATCCACTTGATGCTGCTGAGCATCATCAAATGACTCTGAAGATTCTGAAGCAACTCTCACCATAAAGTCCTTGTCATGAGACTGGATGGCCGATGGCATCATAGACATTCCCTCTTTATTAATTAGATGAATTCTAGCGATGGAAAATTTAGGTCTTGTTTGGAACTCTTGCACAGACTAGTACAAAGTGTTCTACCCTTTCTAGGCAAAGTTACTTGTTTCATATGGTAAAAAAAAGTAACTTGCTTTTGGAGGTAAACTAGCTTGACTAAGGAAATCGTTGGCAACACAGAGAGCCAAATCGGCTCTCCCATCAGGCAAGGTTGGGGAAAGAAGGGAAAATTGCATTACCTCCCTCTCAACAAGTACCCAAGCCCCTTCTTTTCATTTAGATGTGGTGGTGGAATTTATCAATATTAGCATCGCTAACACCAGTAAACACTACTCGTATTGCTGATAACAGAAAGACTATTTTTTATGAGAGCCAACTGCCATGCTACCAAAATTTGCATCAAAAGTAACCGATTCAAGCACCCAATCTAGCATAGCAAGGATAAACCAAAATGCACAAGTTTGTCCATTTAGGCCAGACATAGGATGGGAAAAAGATCCAAATATGCCCTTAGAACAAGCCAATTTCTACAGGTACCCAAAAGCAGACAGTGCACAAAAAAATCAATTTACATTATGATGCCAGTTGATACCTACGACAGGTAAAGTAGAACAGTAAAATATACAATATATAAATTGACTATCACAGACCAAAATATTCTCAATACCTGATCTTTAAGGTCTTCCAAGAGCACATTCTGCGAAGACTCTGCAGCAAAATTTGGTCCCATTTCCTCTCCACGGGACTTAATGGTATCCTACACATCCCCACTTGTGAGTTCTATCGGAAAAAAAAAAGTATTTAAGACAAACAATGTACTTCAAGTCACTCACCATTTTCTCATATTTGTCCTTGCTTAGCCCCTCATTTGATGCATTTGATCCTTTTGTTGCCAATTGTGCCTCTACTTAGCATACGATCAGTAAAAAGGCTGAACAAACAGCGAATTGTCATAATGTAAGACATGAGACACGAGTTAGGTACCATTCTCTGCATACTGTTTCTCTGTTGATTCAAGTAAACCCCTGAATTTGATGATTTCAACCATGTCAGCACCTTCCTTCTCGAGGAGCCAGATACAAGCTCGCAACTTTTTAATTTTTTCCAATAACTGATCTCTTTTCATCTAAAGAATCAACCACCACAACCTCAGAATTGAAAAGGTTAAGTATGAAAGATAAGATTTGCATAAAACAAAAAAAAAGCAGTGATTAAGAGCTCCAAATTATACCCTCATATTGACAATGCAACCAGTTTTTACTAATGACAACAATACCAAATGCAACCAAAAACATAAATTCAACCAGATGGGACAGTTGGATACGCCTCAAAATTAGCTAAGAAAATGAAAAGAGATTCTTAACATGGAAGTATCAGGAAAGCAATACTGTATGTAACCAAAACCAATAGTCGATACCTCCATCGCTTCATTTATAGCTTTTGACCATAACTGCCTTCTGAGCTTCTTACGACGAGCACTTCTGCTTGGAGTCTGATGAGTAACACAACATAGACAGGTTTAAACATATGTGGCAATTATGAAAAGTAACACTGATTTCATCAATTTCTTAGGACAACACTGATTTCATCATGACCTTTATATTCTATTCACACTTTTTATACAAGAAAATGGCACCATAATTGACAATTTGATAGAATAAGATGTTCATGATTTTGATAATTGATGCAGGGATAAAAGAAAAATAGAATATGAGAGGACTAACCCCATAAAAGTCATATTCAACCTTAAATTTGTCCAAATTACAACAAACATATCTTGCAATCAGCTAAGATAAAAAATGCAACTGTCAGATTAGTTCATATCGTGGTCAAAACATACCCTAGCCCACATTTGGGAGAAAAAAGTTTTATATTAAATTGAGATACTTATGGATTTGGGCATAAACCAAATGGCTATGAATTCAAACATGAACTAGACTTTGGTCAAATCTGATATGAATTCCTATAAGTAATATAGAGTATTGATGGAGTATATGAATTTTAGTTGGATGCTACATCTATGTGTATATTTTGGCAACCTAGGTTGACCAGTTGAGTAACGTGGCAGACTGGCAGTGCACTGAAGTACCTGTATGGTATATAACA
This sequence comes from Pharus latifolius, assembly GCA_019359835.1. NCBI lineage: Eukaryota > Viridiplantae > Streptophyta > Magnoliopsida > Poales > Poaceae > Pharus > Pharus latifolius. The sequence goes on along the minus strand of CM033321.1, from coordinate 93,225,804 downwards.
GTATTGTAGTATTCCTCTAATACTAAGAGGGGATCACGTGAAACCCATCTGTAGTTTGCTGAAGCAACAATCACTAAAATGGTACTTCAAATTCTGGCTCTCACACACTTGTACTTTCAATTTTGTGCAATTGACCCACCCACATCTAAAAATCATGATTAATATATAAGACTAAACAAGAAATTGGCCTCCGTATCAACAATATAGAGAAAGGGAGAAGAACGAAGAGATTTTGTTTCTAGCAAGGTGAGCTACTAGTCTTCTCATTCAATTACAAACAAAATCATGTTTTCTTAAAGAATAGGCAGTCACTGGACAAAAATGAAAATGCCATAGAATTTGACAGCAAGGAGAGATTATCCTCTTGAATGTGAAGAATAGAAAACAGGTCTTATGAGTCTGAGATGGAGGTTAAATTTAATTATCTGACACAATTGCATGATTACTAAACAGCTTTATGTTAGGTGCTTGCTCTACAGCATATAATAAGTTGGTCAATAATAATCTCTTATATTCTCCACTAATAAATTGATTTGTGGTATATCTTATTTTTCCTTTTTTTTTTAGAAAGTGTTTTCATGTCTATTGGCGTTGAACCAATGCAATGGATTCTAACCACTGGATACAACCACTTCACCATCCAGAGCATAGCGGGTTGCCAAGAGGCTTCAGACCAGGAGAGAGAGGAAAGATATCTCTTTTTGATCCAGCAATCAGGTCTCAACAGATATAAGTTCCCAGCAGTCCAAATTTCGAAAAAGAAATAACAAAATCATGCAACACAATATATTTATTGAATTTCACTGAGAGAACAACTTCATTGGACCATCATCAACTTATAAGGACTTTGCTGGGCTATTGATGAATACAGAAACCAAAGTGAGCAAATTTTGAACAAAGAAACTCTATTGTGTTTCTCAGCCTTTAAAAGTTAAGTTCAAATACATATTCAAACTTTTAATTATTTGCTTTGCTATTTCAAATTCACATCATGCTCGCATCTATTTTGCATAGCTTTTTCAAAATCTAAAAAGGCAACCAGTAAGCAATTTCACCTTGCGTTCATTTTGGCTCTTCCTTTTCATCTTCTCACTATCCAAGTTCTGTCCAGCCTCCCTGATAGCAGGATCGACCGTCCACTCTGCTGCAGCTGCAGATGTTTCTACACGCTGCAAAACACAGTAGATCCATGAAATAAACTATGCAAATTCCACAAATTTCGGCGATGGTGCAAACACCAATGTACATCTTTACAGGTTCTATAACTTATACTCTTCTAACAGTTCTAACCGAACGCCACCCAAAAGGGAAATGAGCATGTCAGCAAAGAAATAATTGACAATCCCATCCATAATAGGGGCCGTATACAGTGAAAACTCCTATTAAAATAAGAGAACGTGAACTCGTAATCTTAACTGTCTGACCAAACAATATGAAAGCAAATCACGTTCGTCAAATTTGTTTTGTGTCATGCTAGCAGCCATCCTCCAATGATCCGTCGGCTGAGATAAAGTTTGCATTCTCCTATTTTTAGAGGGGTTCTCACTTGGTACAACCACCTCCCACAAATCCATATAGCCAAGCTAATTGGTAATGCTGGCAGGGCTCACTTTCTAAATTCTCCAATCCAACGAAACTAACTGCTAATGTTGATAGAGCTCTTAATGTAAGAAAATTTCTCCAATCAAGTCAGTGCCACCGAACTAAATCCAATCAACAGCTCTCTTCTATTAGCTATAGGAAAAAGAAGTAATAAATCACCTTGCAGTTAATCCCCGTGAAGCTTTCATCAGTATCCGTCACCTCCCCCTCCTCCCTCACCGCAGCCGCTTCCGCTCCCCGCCGCTCGGCTGCCTGAAACTGTAATTCCCCACGGGGCCGCTTGGCCAGCGGCAGTTCTGCTCGGCGCCGATGGATCGGCGGTTCCCCGAGACGCCGCTTGAGCGCGTGGGCTCCCACTCCCACCAGACCTTGCCCCCGCAGCTTCAGCTGGAGGAAGGGAACAAGAAGAATACGTCATTAGAGAGCGCGAAAACTAGGGTTTGAGGAGAGAGAGAGAGTACGCTTGAGGGCGGCGTGGGGAGAAGCGGCGGAAGGTGGGACATTGGTGCCGGACGGTACCGGGCGCTGCCGGACTGCCGGCGATCTATGGATTGGGGCACGGGCGAGCGGGGAAAGAAGACGATGAGTGGTGACTAGGGTCCTCTGCCGTGAGAACAAACTGCACGGTGGCGATTGAATGGGTTTTCAACCGTCGGATCAAGCAATCAGCGGTCCAAATGAAATATCAGATTAAAGTAAAAAAACCATCCCTGTTTTTTCACGCCAAATTAATTTTTTTCTTCCCATATGCTATACTTTTTTAAAAAAAATTAGCTCATTTATCCACAAATCACATTTCTAGATCTAAATTTAATTTTCATACTCTCTTCTCCTCTACACTTCTTTCTCTCCTCCTCTCAATTCCTATCACCATTGTTGCCACCTCTACCTCTTCTTCTTTCCCACTGATCACTACTACCTATAGCCGATGGTAGTATTACTGTCTTGCTATACTGCTGCTTGACCACTACTCTTTCGTCACCCATCTCCCTCACGACTACCACTTCCCACCACCTTCACTCGCGCCCAAAGATGCCACCACCGCCTTGTGGCCTCATCTTCGCCCATTGTCAAAAGATTAAAAGAATTTTAGATAAGTTTTAGAGAGTTAGATTTAAGAAAAAAGTTTGATATAAAAATAAAAAAGATATATATGTAAAATAAGAAAAACATGCACATAACTATTAAGAAAACTTACGATTTGAGTTACAGTTTTGAAATACTGCTGTTGAAAAAGTTTATTTTTCAGTAAGGGAGTAATAATAATTTTTTCTCTTATCTTTCTTGTTGTACTATGATAACTAGGTGAAAACCCGCACGTTGATGCGGCGGCTATTGAGTAAATAAATTTGTAAATGATGGTATTGTACTTATAAATTCGTTATAATTATTGAGATTATTGAACTGCACAACTACGACCAATTTGAACTGAACGATCATGACCAGAACAGCGCTTGTGCTGGTACAACCAGTTTTGAAATAGGTGACTATGACCAGTGTTTGTGCTGGTACGACCAGATTTGAACTGGATGATAATGATCAAAATATAGCATGTGCTGATATCATCAGTTTTGACTGAACGGACACAACCAAAGCTTATGCTGATACAATAAAATTGGCCGAAGCAGTAAAATAATGGTCGTGACATGCAAAACTGGTCACATCAGTGGAAGAGTGGGGCATGATCGTTTAGTTGAAAAAATGCGACAAAAAACTGGTCGCAAGCTGTTTCACACATTCGGCCACAACCAAACCTGTTGATTTGACAAAAAACAAAATGCGACAAAAAAAATTTACTGTTTTGGCCAAAATCTGTCGACCAAAATTAGGCAATTGATTCGACCAAAAACAAAATATGACCAATATAAAAAAAACAAAAAACCTATGTGAAGAACATCTAGACAGTAGGAAACAGTGTGTTTGGTCGATTAAGAAGTCGTGATAGCAAAAATTTTAGTCGTAAATCACTAGTTGATAGATTTTGCCTCGAAAAGTAAATTATTTTCTTTTGTCGCATTGTTTTGGGTCGAATTAGCAAGCTTGACGGTAGCCGAATGTGGTGTCTGGTCGAAGCAACAGTTTGTCTTTTTTATGATGGTCGCATATTTGGTTTGCTAGTCGATTTTTCCCCTGTTTGAATCAAAAGTCATGATTTTGGTCAGACAGTAAAAAACCATGGTCACATTTCCCTTGGTCGAATTAGCAGTGATGACTTGTGGTCAAATGCGGCACACAGCTTGACAATACAAAGCAAGGTGGTCGTGGTAGCAAAAAAATGGTCGTAAGTTTGGGTCCTTCAGCAAAATATAAACTTTGTCGAGGCAGTAAAAAACAGTGGTCGCAGATGTAATATATCTAGTCGATTGATTTTGGACGGAAGAGTAAATTATTTTTTTGTCGTATTTTGTTTTTTGGGTCAGTCGAATCACCTTGTCATGGTTTGTGGTCGAACATGGCAAACTGGTCGACTGTAGGAAAACAGAGTGTCTGGTCGATTTTTCTCACTAGTCGAATTGGAAGGCCTGACTTTGGTCTACTGTAGGAAACAACTAGTAGTCTTGGTCAAATGTGGGAAACAGCTGGCCAGTGGGAAACAGCTGGACAATCGAGACCACGTTCGATGGCTCAGATGAAGTAAACACGTCGATCCTGTTGCATCTAGGTCCTTTTTGGGTTGATTTTGATTATTGATGACATTAAGTGTCTTGGATTAATCGTGTCTTTGAGCTATTTGTACGCAGTGTTGTCCGAGGTCACAGTCCAAGGACGCGAGCCAAGGTCGCAAGCACAAGGTCGCAGTGTCGCTCGAGGTCGTAGTCCTAGGATGCGAGCCAAAGTCGCAAGTGCAATGTCGCCAAGAAGGAAGGTGCAAAGATGTAAGGTAAGTGCTTGTTTATTGTACCGGTCTTGGAGTTTGGAGTTTGATCGGTTTTATAAGAAATTCGTTTTTATTTTAAACTATACTATTAAGAGGGGTTGTAAAATCTTTTTTAATTCCAGTAAAAACTGAGAAACTTTTAGGTCATATGTTGCATTCGCATTCATTCACAATCTTGGTCAAAAATCTCAAAGAGAAACTGAAACTGGTCATCCGAATGTTGTTTATTTGATCAAGTACTGTTCATTCGACCAGTACTCACACGAGTACTGTTTATTTGACCAGACGCTATTCATGCACTGTTCATACGACCAGTAACACTGTTCATTTGACCAGAGGTTCCAACGGCTATTTACTAGCCGTTAGAGGTCGAAGCTGGCTGTTAACTAGCCTGATTTCTTTCCTTATTCGACCTAAAAGCTAGCTGAGATGTTGGGCTCTAAATACAGATGTTTTGGGCAGTATTTTTATACATCTCAAGCTATATTCTCATACACATCTCAAGCCATATTCTCATATACACCTTCAAGCATCATCTCTCTACTCTTTTGAGTAGTTTTTAGAAAAAATTTTGAGCAGTTTTTGAGCTGATTTTTTAGCAGTTTTTAGAAGAAGTTTTGAACACTTTTGAGCAATTTTTAAAATATTTTTGAGCAGATTTTCTCTACTGTTTTTGAGCAGTTTTTAAAACCATTTTTGAGTAGTTTCTGTTCATATTTTGAGCAGTTTGTAAACAGTTTTTTTAGCAGATTTCTCTACTGTTTTGATCAGTTTTATAAACACTTTTCGAGTAGTTTTTTGATCAGTTTTATAAACAATTTTGGAACTGATTTTTTGATCAGTTTTTACAAATATTTTTGAGTAGATCTTTGAGCAATGTTTGAGCAGATTTTTGAGAAGTTTCTGTTCACATTTTTTGATCAACTTTATAAACACTTTTGGACAGACTTTGATCAGTGTTTATAACTTTTTTTGAGCAGTTTTTTAAAGAACCAAGTGACGAGGATTGACACCCGGGTCAGTTCAAATAAATGCACTGTTGGTTCAAGGCAGATTCGAGCCAGACACGTGCCTAGCGGTGCGGACTCAAGTCATTCTGAGAAGCATCAGCCCGAGGTCGCAGACTTTGCGCGATCAAACCGCAGACTTCCCGCGGTCAGGACTTCGTGTGCTATACGCGAACAGAATGTCCGAGATGTTGCGCGGTCAGCCAACATCCCGCGGTCAGAACATTCTCGACCAGGGTATCTGGAGTTCATCTGTCCGGCTGCCCCTATGACGAGAATATTCCAAGTATCCTGAAGATTCCTCCACGTGGAAGATCACCCGTCAGGAGGTTAATACGTGCAGTTATCCATGAATAACACGTGTTTAACCTGCGTGGAGGTTAAGAGCGGTTCTCTAAAAACCGCATCCAACCATCCAAGCAACTGTCTAATGCAGTTACGACTTGACACCATTTCGACCAGTATAAAGGGGTGGCAAGGTGCATCAAACGGGGAGGAGGGAACCATCTATCAAGAGGAGATCAACATCTCTAATACAAGTGAGATACAACACATCTCAACCGCTCAAACAGTCAAGTCTACGGCTTAGATTAGATAATATTTACAAACCTCCTGGGGCTTCTTTTTGTACACTTACATAGGAAAAACCTTCGCCTGTGAAGGTTTTTTCCCGCTAGTTTGTAAACTTTTACCACACATAGTGAAATCCCAACAGGACGTAGGGCTATTACTCCCACCATCAAGGGCCCGAACCTGTATAAACCTCTCTGTGCTTCTGTTCTCCATTTTTCTACATACCTTCCCGGAGAGTCATCTTGAAAGGTCTCACTAATACAAATTTTGCATAAGTTCGGCTGAGGACTCTGAGTCCGAATCGTCGACACCAAGAGATATACTTTTGATATACACTTGAGTCCAAGTGCTAAAATCTTGATCTTTTGATCAAGTATTATTCATTGTGATTGAGAGAGATCTTATGAGAGCATTTATTTGCATATTTAGAAATTTCTCGATATTTGTTGGGTGTTAAGAGAAGATCTTGCAATTTGTTACTCTTGGTGAACGCCTTCACCTAGATGGTTTGGAGGCGTGGCCGTTGACTTCTTCATTAACGGAGGTTGTCGGAGAGGCTCGGCATATTTTGTGAAAGGCATCGGTGCTCGCCTATCCGGAGTAGAGAAGGGGCAACCTTAGTGAAAAATATCCTTCGTGGATATTGAAGTAAGACTCATTCATTTGAGTACTTCAACGAGGATTAGGGGAGACCGAGCGAGTCTCTGAGACCTCAGGAAAAAAATCACTGTGTTTGATTTTGTTACTCTTTTTTAGTGCAAAATATTAGTAAATTGTTTCAGTTTATTTGCTCTTAGTCTTTTCCTTGCAAAAATTGTTTTTAATCGAAAAGTTTTAAAACCTCCTATTCACCCCCCTCTAGTCGGCATCCTCGATCCTATAGATCCAACGGTTACAAATGAAAGGACGATGTGGCTCAACGTGGAACAAGCGTTCGAACAGTAAGCCATAAACACGGCCACCCTCTTCGTCCCCTTCGATAAGTTATGCAGCTGTCTTCGCCACCACGCTACCGCCATTTCCTTACTCGTGTGCCGCCGCCTCCACGGCCACCCTCTTCGTCCTCTTCGATAAGTTATGCAGTTGTCTTCCACTTCGGCCACCACGACCGAGTACCAGCCCTCCCCTACGGCTCGACGACTTCAACCTAGACTTCAACCCCAAGCTTTAGTGACATTCCCCTCCTCCCCTTTCTTTTGCTCTGAGATGTTAATGCATTTTGTATATATTCCATGATAACTGAAATTGGATCAAGTTCAATTTTATGTTTGCTTTACTTCTTTTATTTTCCTCTATGATGTCTCGTGATGCGATTGTGAATTTGTGATGGTATGAGTTGCTAATCAGAACACTACGATGAAATGGATTGAAATCTTAATCAATTTGCTTGCCTTAATTCTTTAGTGGAATCACATGTGCGATTAACATCTAATTTTAAATCTTGTATGTTGTCTGTGGATTTGGAAGATCGATGCTCTGATTCTGGAAATTCTTTTATCATATGGTTTGTGCTCTCTATGATGATTAGATGAAGTCAATGGTTAATTGAAGTTCTTGAATGAAATTATCTGCTGTTGCAATTGCTTCTGGTGTGTGTTAAGTGATGTCTAACAGGAGTGTTGGAAATCAATTTCAACTAACTCTGAGTTCATTTCTTGAGCGGCATATGTGTGTTGAGCTTTGTTTGAGTTCAATACGTTAAAGTTGCAGCTCCCAGAGATTAGTAATCAGTTGTTTTGATTCTTTTGTAACCCTGGAATGCATCTTCAATCCATTTGTTAGCTCTTGTGTTTGTAGTGATTTGTGAAGTGGTTTTGAGACTAATATTCTGGAAATCTCAATTCTGAAAATCTCAATTCCAAAACCAAAGGGTGTTATTGTAAAAATCAAAATCAAAATCAATTACTGTAAAGACAAAAGAAATTATTGTCAAAATCACAAAAAATTACTGCTACAACTACAGAAAATTACTGCCAACACAAAAATAATTTACTGTTTCAGTCAAAAACAAGTGCTAACAACACAGAAACAAATTTACTGATCCGACTTAAGTGTTTAAAGTCAGAGAGACAATCTCTCCAAAATTGTGAGTAAGATCTAGGACTTGGATGGAAATCAAATCACAAATATCCAAGTATAACACAAGGTGAACAAGATGCCGCGATCCAATTTCCAATCAAAGGTCTCGTAAATATAGAACGACCTCTGCGTGTAAGTGGATAGACACTAGACACGCCTTAAACATATATTGACAAAATCACAATCAAAACCAAAGAAATGTATAGTTGCGACCAAAGGGAATAACTGCCAAAGTTAAGGAAAATAGCTGCTAAAGTAAGATAAATTATTATCATACTGTGGTCGAAATCTATTAAAACAAGTTATAAATTACTGTCAAATGGTCGAAAACACTATTGAAACAAAGTTGAGTTACTATCAAAACTCAAGGAAATAATTGTCAAATCTAAAGACAAATTACAGTTAAAACCAAAGACCATTATTATCAAATTCAAAGAAATTATTATTAAAACCAAAAACAATTACTGTCAAAATCAAAAGGAGTTATTGTCAAAACCACAAAGAATTACTGCCACGACCACAACCACAACCATAGAGATTACTACTATGACCACAGAAAATTACTGCAAACACAAATGCAATTTACCGTTTTGACCAAAAACAAGTGTTAACAACACAGAACACAAATCTACTGATTCGACAAAAAACAATCACGACCAATACAAAAACAAATCTATTGATTCAACCAAACATAAAATACGACCAATACAAAACAAAATCACTAATTCGACCAAACACAAAATACGACCAACATAAAAACAAAAGTCCTAAGGCTGTCTCCAACCCATCCGCGCTTTGCGAGGCGCTTCAACAAAATATTCTCCAGCATATTCTGTGCCATGCATGTGAAGCACCATCTAAAGCACCCCTACTCCAACTCATTAGCGCTTCGCGCGGGCCTGCATATACAATATTTATTACAGATTAAAAAATTGCTAAAATAAAATTTAGATAATTCGAACACAACAAAATAAAAGATAGAAGCACATATTTCTACGGACGCGTAGGAACTGACTGTACTGAAATCAGAGTCTCCGGGGCCCCAGAACATCAAAACCTAACAGCCTAAAACTCAACTGTAAAATCTCTAAAACCCGAGTACCCATTTGCAAAATAGACAAGACTCATAGATCTAAACCCTAACTCGGAAAGAGTCTTTTTGTGATTTAGAAAATTCTGATGGTTTTTTTGCAATTATGCCATTTCTTTTTTTAACATCGCCGCCGGCCTCTACGAGGATTTTTTTTAACCCAAACCCTAAATGCGAAGTCGCCGCCGCCGCAGAGCCTCCGCCGATCTAGGCTGTAGCCGCCGCCACCGAGCCTCCTCTGCGCCAGGAAGTAGTCGCCTCTGCCGAGCCTCGCCTCCGCCGCCTAGCCACCGAGCCTCGCCGCCGAGCCTCTCCGCCGCGCCTCCGACGATCCAGGCCGTAGCCGCCGCCGTTGAGCCTCCGCCGAGCTCCGTTCATCCCCGGGGTACGCCAGCTCTGTTCGTTCGTGCGTAGGGCCTGCAAAATGCGTCGCGAGGCTGCGCCAACAACTCCAACGCAGCCGCTTCGTCTTCCGAGGCGTCGCCAGGCCCACCTGTCGGAGTTTCATTCGCGACGCATCACCGGGCGTCGTCTCTCTCCTCTCTCCGCCGAAAAAACATTTTTTTTATTCGTGGGGCCCACGTGCTGACCCTCGTTGCGCCAGGGTTAGAGAGAGCCTAATTCGACTAGACACAAAATAGATCATCAACCAAAATTATATATAAGAAGATATCAGCTCGACAAACCATTGTCGAGTTCCCAACACATGACAACTCCCTGTCACGCGCTAGAAATTCAATATATTGATGTAGAGGATTATTTTTTGTGAAATACGGCAATTGTAGGTTATTTATGCAATTTTTTTTATTATTTCCAAAAAAAATTTGGCTTCTTGCATGCTTGACATTTTGAACACTTTTTTATACTTATGAACCATCTTTGCACCACCGATGTGTTATCCAGTTTCTCTTTTTTTTCCCTGAACAATTTTTACGTATTAATTTGTTTAAAAATTGATCAACCATGGAAATCTATTATTCTCTATGTTTGAGCTTTTTTTCCTTCCAAAATATAAGCTATATTAGACTTGATATACAAATGATGTTGAATCTTGAGCCCTAATTAGGGTTTTGGTGATTAATGACATCCGTAAGATTTGCGACTAACCTTTGTGTGTGAGACTCAGGTTAATCATAGGAGAAAGCATCAAGAAAGTGCAAAGCAAGGTTATCAAGACTCCATGAAGCGAAAACGACAAAAACCCCGACAAAAGTACAAGTATCTAAACCTAACGCTTTTATTTTTTTGAAATTTTCTAGGTTAGATGGTTGTACTATTAAGAGGGGTCTTAGCACAAGTATCTTGATCAACCTTGAAGTCTTTAGAAACACATTTGCATATGCATCTAGCCCCTAGTTGAATTTGAGTAAAATTCAGCAAACTTGTTTTCGTTTTGAACTGGTCGGACAGTGTCTGAAGTGACTGGACAATGTCCGGCCAATACAAATATCCTCTGAAAATTGCAAAATGTGAATCAAAGACAAATGAACTTGTCCGGTGCATCTGTCCGATATAGACCGGACATTGTCCGAAGTGATCGGACAATGTCCGGCCAATACAATTTCCACGACAAGTTAAGTTGAGACAAATGTATTTGTCAAGAGGCTTTTGTTTGAAATGCACCGGACATTGTCCGAAGTGACCGGACAATGTCCGGCCAATACATTTTCTGAGAAACTGAAAATACATGTGTTTACAGAGACATATGTATTTATCCGGACATTTTGTCCGGACAAATCCCATATGTCCGGCCTATACAGTTGATGGATTTTTTTAATTCAAGTGTCAACAGAGACAAATACATTTGTCCGGTGTGTACATGTACTGTTGAACAGGGGTGTTAACAGAGACAAATGCATCTGTCTGAACGTTTTGTCCGGACAAATCCATTTGTCCGGCCTTCACAAACTTGTTCAAACGGCTACTGACACTTGAAATACACGTGAGTAACGGTCAAGTTTTTTGTACTGACCGGACAATGTCTGAAGTGACCGGACAATGTCCGGCCAGTACAACTTTCGCCCAATTTTCTTGAAAACGACCGTTTTGCTGAGAGTATAAATACCCCACTGTTTGTAGATGTTGTATATACACGAATTTCAGCTCTCAACACCTGTGTAGCAACTTACAAAGCCTCTCACACTCATTCTCTTGCATTTCAAGTCAAAACCCTAGCAAAACATTGAGTGCTAGTTGAGAGGAGTTGAATTCAAGCCAATTGCATTTGCTTATTTGTTCTTCAAGCTTTGAGGTTGATCAAGCAAGGTACTAGGCTTGTTACTCTTGATGATTGCCATCACCTAGACGACCCAGGAGGTCCGGCGGTCTCTCCATCGACGGTGTATGTCGGAGAGGCCCGGCGATTGATTGTAAAGGCTCGGAGCTCGCCTATCCGGAGAGGAGAAGGGCTACCCATAGTGAAATCGAAGCATAAGCTCTAGCAAAGAGCGCTTCAACGAGGATTAGTGAAAATAGGCAAATTTCCGATACCTCCGGGAAAAATTCGATCTCTTCGGTTATTTCTATTACTTGCTTTATTTTCTTAGAGATTGAATTGTTGCTTTTAATCCTTTAGAAATTGCAAAACTTGTCTTGAATTGTCATTCATATCTTTAGAGATTTGTTATTACAATTTAGGTTGTTAATCACTAGTTTAAAAGTAAAAATTTAAAAACCGTCTATTCACCCCCCTCTAGTCGGCATCCTTCGATCAACAAATGAGTCACGTTATCCAAATTCGTTGTCCTATTACTCTATATCAACTGTACAGATCTTGATAAATATTTTTGCATTGCAAGATATTTTTTTGACTACTGTACTGTTATGTTTCATTCATCAATTTTATCCCTATTAAACCACAGTCTCAACACTTGTAGATACAATACCTTATCATATACACATGTATTTTCTCAGTACCCGCGAAAACATGCGGGTCTCATCTAGTTTCCAAACACAAGTAGGCAGCTAAAGTTGCAGGTAGGTGTGAGCATAAAACCGAAAACTCGAACTAAACTGAATTGATCATTAATCAGGCCGAAATATTGTTATTCAGTTGGCTTTTTTAAGATCGACATTTATTTCATTTGAAAAATCTATGAAATCGATTTTTTTTGTTTGGTTCGATTACTCTACTCTGCAAACTAAATCGCTCAGATAAATCGAACAGTGTTTTTGTCTTTCATTCTTCCTTTATTTTACTCCTCATTCTTTTCTTACTTTGTTTTAAGACTAGTGTTAATCTAATATCTTTGTGTTCAAATTGTTCAAAATAAATTTTATAATTTTTGTTATTGTTATAATTTTGAGTAGATATTATATGTTTGAATATTTTATTTTACTACTTGTGAACAAATTATTTTACTTATAATACTGAATAAACCAACCGAATGGACTAAATAATATTTGGTTAATTAGGTTTCGTTTTGATTTGTATTTCAGTTAATTTGATGTTTGGAATTGCAAAATCAAAATTTTTGTTTGGTTAAAAAAATAGTACAAAACTGACCAAATGTTCAGCCTAGTTGCAGGCAGGACAATATATATATATATATATATATATATATATATATATATATATATGAATTGCATCTCAAGACCCAAAGTATTACAAAGATGTCTAAGGCGCATGTACATATTTACTTTTTAAAAAATTTGTATTATTTATACTCTTTATTTTTTTAGAGGACTAAATATAAAGAGAGTTTGATCTAATGATGAAAAAGGTATATGTGTTGGGGGAAACATCCGGCCTCTAGGAGGTCTGGACTGGCGACACTGGGAGAAGTTGCTGGAGAGCCGCCTCAGTCGTTTGGCTGAGAGGCTCCAGTAACTCCTCGGGTGGTCCCCCCGTCTCCTCATGACAGTCTCCGGGTCGGTGCCGAGGCCACCCTTGGAGGCCTGGGAAAAGTTCCCTGTTGGGAGCTATGGGCCCCTGTGCCCCGGGTCGCTAGGTTCTGGGGCTAGGCACAGAGACCTCAGCGGCCCTTGGTGGGAGCTACGGGCCCTTAGGCCCTCGAGTCATTGAGACCGTGGCTGTCCACAGGGACCTCGACAGCCCCTTGTTGGGAACCACAGGCCCCGAGTCACTGGGGATGCCGGAACGTCCGGGCCACACCTCAGTGACATTGCATAATGGCCCTAACAATCCCCATGGAAAGCCATGGGCTCTTTGGCCCTCAGGTCGTTAAAACCGTGGCCGTCCACGGTGACCTCGACGACTCCCTGTTGGGAGCTCGGGCCCCTTGGCTCTGGGTCGTTGGAGACGCCGGGACGTCCGGGCCGCAGCCCCATGACGTTACATGGTGGCCCTGACGACCCCCACAGAGAGCCTTGGGCCCTTTGGCCCTTAGGTCGTTGAGACCGTGGCCATCCACGGTGACCCAGACGACTCCTGTTGATAACCACAGGCCCCTTGGCCCCGGGTCGTCGGGGACGCCGGAACGTCTGGGCCACAGCCCCATAATAATACACGATGACCCTAGTGGCCCCCGTGGAGGGCCACAGGCCCTTTGGCCCCGAGTCACTGGGGTTTCCGAAACATCCGGGTCACCTAGCCTCGTTACACGGAACCGTGACCCCCGAGCTTCCTAGTCGTGAGACTAAGAAACCACCTGGATGGGCCTCAAACGCAACTTGGAAGTTCAAGTCCGACCATCTGGATCCAACTGCCCAGGTCTGATCGTCTGGGAATCGGCGACATCAAGGGTGCCTTCGAGAACTAGCAATGACACATGTCAGGCATTCAAGCCACTCGCCCTGTGAAAAGGCGACGGTACCCTTCGATCCAACGGTCGCAACTAGGGCATTTTAGTCTTTTTATGTTCTTGGGGCCTATATATACCCCTTGTATCCCTCTTGTAACAACAACTCAATTCATTTTACACACAAAGCAATAGACACTCCTCTGGAGATTTCTCCCTGCGAGAGAACTTCCCCTGGGACTTACATACTAGGGTTCCCACCGGAACTCGAACTTGTATAAACTCTCCGTGTCAATCTTTGTGATCGCCCGATGGGAGGTGACTCGTCACACGATCAGCTCGCGTCGCTGTACACGTGTTGTGCATGTCCTAAAATCTATTTGTGAGATTCGTTACGACAATATGTAAAATAAACAAAATTAATCCATACAACTTAAGAAAACTCAAACTTTAAATAAACAAAGAAGGTTATGAATCCAAGGCCCAACTTTAGTTTAGGTGAGTGTAATAAGACCCTTTGTTTTTAAGACAAGTTGTACAAGGGACAGTGATGACTGGGACCCGCAAGGGCAAGACGATGGGAATCCTAGTCAGACAAAGGGCCCAGGAAAGTGATGGCCACCAATACCAACACTATGATGCAGACATCATCGCCAGCTGGCCAACCTGCATCATGTACAGCTCCTACTACGGCGGTTCTCAATAATTGCCATCTCATCCCCTTATTAATCTCATCAATTGTATTGCTATGTGCCAAATCCAAACTTCAGTTCTCACTGTTTCACTAGTCTTTGATTTTTATCATGATATTTAGAGAACTTATTACTAACATACGCAAATGAACTACATTTCCAAACAGCTTTAGCAACAAAAATAATCCAAATTATTTTAAAATCACCATAATGCCATAGAGAGCCTAACTAATATTCCCAATCTATGAGTCACGAGGAATCATACACAAAGATTAAAAATCTGTAAAATTAAGAAGCAAAAGCAAAAAGCAAGATCGAACCAAACTATTCTTATAAAACGGAAATAATGGAGATGGTTAATCACTCGACGTTCTCCTCCTACCTACTTGCAAAATTCAATATAGACAAAAACGACGTAGTATCAAATATTGTCTTGATTTCATGAATTGACATATATTATAAAGAACACGACATGATAGAATAGACCTATACTATAAAATGGAGAAAGTAATTAATAACCATAATACAAATTAAGCTTCCTATCTAATTGGATTCGAATTTTGCATCTTGCTTGGAACCCGATTCGGGGGACACCCACCAAAGCGCAGGTGCAATTCCCTTTTGCTCCCTCCATTCGGCTATAAATAGGCCTTCCCTTCGAAGCTTATGACTCTACCATTTCCATACCCCCTCCGGCCTTGTTGTTGCTAGGATTCTCTGTGGCCAATAGCCATGAAACCCCCTCACTTGCCTGGCGAAGGCTCTTGGGCTCATGAGGTTAAACAGGCCCTCCATGACAAACTAAGGTGGGCCTACGGCACTGCCGCGAGGCCAGCTGCGGCCTACGGCGCTGTCCCGAGCCACGGCGGTGACCGCCGGTGCTCGGGCTCAGAAGATCCCATTAGGAGAGTCATGTTCTTGGCTCCCTGGGGTCACACATAAGATCTGTATGCAAGAGTATGGCCTCTTGCATTGCCATATATTACACTTGCTCAGATCTGCAAGAACTGAACCAAAAAGGAAAAAAAAAACTGGAGTCTTCTTGTAAGGTAGTGTGACAAACCATCAACATGGATCTGAATTCATGAACTAGTTAGTAAGATGGTTATGGATCTGAAAAGTACATAGTTCATGTTTTCTTGAAGACATGATATCTGAAAAAGTACCAAAAGTTCATGGATGTTGATGTGAAAGATCTGAACCTTGTAGCCATGAAGTTCTTTTTCAGAAACTATGTAACAAGAGCCTGTAAAAAAGTTATGAGAAAATTTCCACTTTTTTGTGTGCAATAACAACTTTTGATTCCATTTGGTTTTTTTGGATGCATCTGCTTTGTGCAGAGAATTCCTGCAATAATATGGTTCTTGTTCTACCATGGTATCTTGATCTGTTGTTGCCTGTTGGTGTGAAATGGTTATCCTTTTTTTTTTTAATCTGAATTCTGGTCATGAACTACAGTATCTCCACGATTTGAGGAGTTCATGTTTTCTTTTGAACATGTTCATGAATCAAGGAGTTCATGTTTTCTTGAAAAGGAACATATGGATAGTTGAGTTTTTTTGTGTGTGATTTGTGGAGGAAAAGTTGAAAAATTTGCAGCACCAAATTCTGCAAAATTATTCAGAGTTCTGCCGTGGTATCTTGATCCGTTGTTTATGTGAAATGGTCTCTCTTCTTTTTGATCTGGGGAAAAAAGTTGTTGGAAACCCTGAATCCTGGTCATGAGATACAACATCTTCTTGATTTGAGGAGTTCATGTTTTCTTGTCAGCATGTTCATGAATTAAGGAGTTCATGCTTTCTTGGAAGGAAGCATATGGACAGTTGATGGCTTTTCTGTGACTTGTGGAGTAAAAATTGAAAATTTGCAGCACCCAACCCTGTAAAATTATTCAGAGTTCGATACTTCTGGACTAGTGAAACTTCTACAAGGAAACTTCCTCTTTATCTGGATTATTTTATCTGATATACTGTTTGTTATAATTTGGGGGGAAACTGCTTGGAATTGGATTCCTCTTTTCCTCTAAACTAATGACTTGAGAATCCTATTCCAAATTCCCACTCGCAAGAATAATACAAAACCAAGTGGACCTTCACCTTCATATATCTATCAAGAAATCGTCATTGATATGTGCAAAACAAAATGTGTGGCCAAGATGATAGGCTTTCATTTAGGTGTCCATAGCTACCTCACAGAATCCTGACTTTATGGATGCCCGAAGAGCCGTTCTATATTTGGGAAAAGTACTATTCTTATCCGGGTTAAGTGTGATAGATTTAAATCAAGCCTTTCAACTCATTGACATATGAGGATCACTTATTGGTAGGTCCCACTTACTAGTCACACAAAATTTTAATAGACATGCAAGTTTTTTGATGACATCATATTGCTACTTAGCACTACTTCCCATCAAATAAATCAAGTAAATCTTAATCTTTTGCCCAGCAAATTGTCCACCAACTGCAGACTAAACCAGCCATAGAAAGTGATGGGTTATCTTGTAAGGCTTAGCAGGTTTCCAGAGTTTGAAGTCTCCAGGTACCTTCTCTTTCACCTCTTGAATCACTGTTTAAGCTGAAAATGATGTGCCAGCAAATCCTCTGAAACAATTTGAGAACCCTGAATAGTGAACAGCCTGAATGAGACAGCATTTTTTGTGTGTATCACCATCAAAAATCCCTAAAATTTCTGAAATTGGATTAAAGCACATATCCGTCCACTACTTTAATGGAACTTAGATAAGTACAGATTCAATTAGACAAAATTATCGAATTTTTTTTTCCTAATAACCCACAAAAAAAAATAAATTCAAAAAATAACCTAGACCTTTTAAAATTTGCAAAAATAGTCCTCTGTTACGAATCAGCACTCGCGACTGATCTTCAGGCTAGCGACTGAAGACGTGGCACGGCCCAACGCCCTACTGGCCCAGGTGCCGTGCCACGCCAGCTTTCAGTCGCTAGCCCGGCTAGCGACTGAAACCCGCAATGTTTCAGTCGCCAGCTCGGCTAGCGACTGAAATGGTTATTTAAAGGTCGCCAGTCGCTTTCACAGTACGGCTATGTTCATTTTTTTCGAAAATCCAGAAATTACTGAAATCTGTTTAGAGAGAGAGAAGGAAGAGAAGAAAGAGGAGAAAAACTCTTTTCGGAGATTCTTCAAATCTGTTCGCTGAGGTACATTTTCATTAATTCGTATATCTAGATTAATTAGATCTTTAACTCGTAGTATTTAGATAGGATTTAGATTATAAATTTATATGGATGGTAAATGCGTGAATGTGATGGACTAAAAAATTGAAAGAACTTGTATATTAGTGTATGTTCGTAGATTAAAAAAATTGAAGAACTTATACATTATTAGTATGTGATGGACTAAAAAATGTGATGTTTTTCAAATTTGAATTTTATTAGTTGCACGTAGATTAAAATATTTGTTAGAATGTAGATGTAAACATTTGTTAGTACGTATATTAAACTGATTGATAATATGTAGATTTAAAAGTTTCTTTTATATTATGTTAGGGCCCTCGCGGCCTCGCTGCCGTCGTCGTCACCGCCGTCTTGGCCTTGCCCGCACGGGTTTAGAGTGAGGGCGGCTATTATTTTAGGGTTGTAGGGTTTAGAAATTAAATTTGGTTAGGGTTAGGGTTAAGGTTAGGGTTGGGTTTTAGTTAGTGATGAGGACATCACTTCTTCGGATACACGCACCAACCATAATCCTCCGCTTGTTACATGAGGACCAATAACGTACGACTGAGCCCGATTGTTGCTTTGCCAGGCGAACTCATTCCCAAGTTATATATATATGGTTTTGAGGATGGTTTACTACCTAATGATGATAATATTATACTTAGGAACCATAGAGAGGACCAGCAAGAAGCCCAAGTCGAGTTGGAGTCCAAGACGGATTCGAGTTGAAGTCCGGTTCGGCCATCCAGGAGCAATCTATCTTCAAACGGCCATAACTCCCTTATACGAAGTCCGATTGGGACGTTCTTATAGTCCACAGAGAAGCCCACGACGAGATCTTTCCAATGGATCTGGCCCTACGTCCAAATTCCTTCTAGATCATCAGAAATTAACAAAAAAATTTCGATCAGATTCTGATTGGGCCAAGTCAGCGTTGCGACACCTTGTTTCGGGCCTTCGGCCCATGTATTCCCTAGTAGATGATGAGAAACCCTAGCCACGCCGCCTCTTCATATACTTAGTAGCCATCACTGTTTAGATTTGGATTTTGCTTAGATTATTCTGCCATTGCAGTTTCGCCGAACTCGGTTTGTGAAATCCCAACTCGTGAGCTTAATACAATTCGCAATTCAGTTGCTTCTTCGCTCTTGCTTGTGTTCTCGATTTGAAGCAGGAACAAGCCTTCGTGGTAAGGTCAACCGTGTCTTGGCGTGGTTGATAACCAACGGAGTCATGGTGTAGCGATTGCAGGGGTTCGAATCAGTTCTGATTGGAAGCCGGATCGTCAACATCTAGTTCTCCATCAATCGATTTATCTCTACCTATCGAAAGATCGGGACACCGTTCACATTAGTTAGGGTTAGGGTTAGGGTTAGAGTTGCTTTGCAGTTAGGGTTAGGGTTAGGGATTTTTTGTTGGAATAACCAAATAAAAAAAAGAAATTTGAAATTTAATCCAAAACTTTTAAAAATTTCAAAATTGACCTTCAGTCGCGAATTTGGTTAGGGTTAGGAATTTGGTTAGGGTAAGGGTTAGGGTTATGGTTGGTTTTCAGTTAGAGTTAAGGTTAGGGTTGGCTTTCAGTTAGGGTTAGGGTTAGGGTCTATAATTTAATTGTTCACTTCACCATTTTCCTAGGCAAAAATCGTGTAGCCCAACAGCGACTGAAATGCAGTGTTGAAAAATTTCTGTTGTTTCAAAAACCATGTTTTTTGTAGTACTTTGAGCAATGTTTTGACACATCTCATAGTCGAAATATCATTGTATAATTCCGCTACAGTTATAGCGCATCGTCGCACTATCCTATTTAAACCTAACACAGAATGACAAATTAATTAGGCTATGTAGCAACCCTAACCCTAACTGGTATAATCCGTAATGGAACAAACGGTGATGATCTTGGTGGTTGTATGCATGTTTACGGTCAAATGAGACAACCACAGTCAATGTCTTTCAATGATTTGGAGATGTGGTTAGTCGACCTGTTACAACTAAATCCTATGACGGATAATCTCAGGGTCGAAGGCATGATTCCGGAGGGAAACAAATGGGTGCTCAAGAGACTGAAAGGTGACAAATCATGGAGTTCGTTTGGGAGATTTGTGACAAATCCAGGCTATGGTTGCGGGGTCATCATACTGTATGTTGAAATCATACGCGCACATAGCTCGGAGGGCAGCCATTCCGTAGGAAGAGAAAGGAGCAGCACTAATATCAGCACCGGAGGTCACGATGGCGGTGGTGGTGCCGATACCGGTGCAGGTGGCAGTACCAATGCCAGTGCAACTGGCAGTGTACCTTTGCAAACTATAAGAGATATAACTCCGTTTGGGGGCCATCAAGTAGATGCAGCTGAAGAACTACCAGAATTGGAGGAGAATTTTAATGAGGAGGAGTATACTGATCCGTCAGAAGTGTATGAATCTCCTGATGAACCCACGGAACAGCAGAATCCTATAAGTGAATGGACTGATCCATCATCTTTGATTTCCACTGTGGTTTGTGATGAGTTGAGTTCGCGATGGTCCTATAATGAATCAATCGTCCAGCTTGGACAGTTGTTTCGGAGTAAGAAAGATGCAAAAAAAAGCCATAACTGTGTGGGCTGTTTCACTAAATAGGTCATTCCGGGTGGTCAAATCAAATCCGTGCCTGTGGACTGTGAGGTGCTTAGTCGAGAATTGTCCATGATACGTACGTGTCACTCGGCCACGAGATGGCCTATTCTTTCAGGTGACCAGAGTCGAAGACCACGGATATCTGGCTGAGGGCATGATGCATCAGTATAGAAATATCACTTTCAATTTTGTTGCCAGTCTGATACTGTCAGTAGTAAAGGAAAATACGGCAATGACACCGAAAGTGATAATTGCACATATCGCAGAGAAGTACGGTTATAAGAGCAAGTACACGAAGGCATGGAGGGCTAAACAGAGGACGTTGGAGGAGCTTTTTGGGACATATGTTGAGGCATACAACTTCGTACCGAGACTGTTGCGGCGCATATGCGAAGCAAATCCAGGAACAGTCACCGAAATTGTTGATACGCTGGCAATCGGCTCGGAGGGTGTTGTGATTCCTGGGTGCATGGTACTGCGAAGATTTTTCTGGGCATTCCAACAGTGTGTTGCATCGTTCAGGTACATGAGACCCGTGCTTTGCATTGACGGAACATTTTTGATTGGAAAATACCAGGGAACTCTGCTGACTGTCGTGGCTGTTGATGCCAACGACCAGCTTCTCCCCATAGCATATGCCGTGGTCGAGGGGGAGAACTACAACAGTTGGCTGTGGTTCTTGGGCAAATTGAAAAATGAAGTAGTCAAAGACCGGGAGCGCGTGTGCTTGATTCACGATCGAAATGGAGAAATGTTGAGTGCGATCGAATACATGCAATCGGGAGTGGATCCATCGCTGAGTTGGGATGACTTGCAGAGTTGTTGGTGCTCTTGGCATCTTGCCTCGAATCTTCACACTTGTTTCAAGATTAGGCGCCTTATGCAGGTGTTCAAACGGCTTGCCAAACAGAACCAAGAGGCAAAGTTCTCAAAAATATGGAAGTCGCTGGAGGAAGGTACGTTGGCGGAATTGCAAGAGGCAGGCGCTCCAGAAGACGGCGGCGTTACCAGCGCGGGAAGTCGCCGGGGTCATCTCAGTTTTAGTCAATGGATTCAGCCCAAACTAATGGAGAAGTGGTCGTTGCTACACGACACAGGCGGGGCTCGGTACGGAATTATGACGACAAATCTGGCCGAGGTGTACAACTTCGTCTTGAAAGGTGTGCAACTTCGTCCTGAAAGGTGTGCGATGCTTACTACTCACTGCAATAGTTGAGATGACATTCTATCGCACAGTAGCGTACTACGACAGCAGGATTTCAGTAGCATCAATTCTTGTGCATGACCCCTTAGTACACTGGCCCAAAAAAATCAATGATTACCTCGAATTTCGGACAAGAAAGTCGTTGACACATGATGTCTCAGTGCTGAGTCGTTTGAACAGAAACTACGAGGTTCGGCTAAGGCACAAACATGTCCGTGGCACATTGCGAGCTGGTCGGGTCCACGAATGTCTAATTT
Source organism: Pharus latifolius (assembly GCA_019359835.1). NCBI lineage: Eukaryota > Viridiplantae > Streptophyta > Magnoliopsida > Poales > Poaceae > Pharus > Pharus latifolius. The sequence continues at coordinate 93,203,913 of CM033321.1, read as the reverse complement.
CAAATGCAGATGCCCAATGCACATGCAATAAGTCTCAACTGCTGCACATTTCTTGCTCACATGTCATCGCTGCCTGCTCCGTTCCTGGGATCGATCCGGCCCAGTATATCTGAACCTATTATACTCTACAGTACTTGTGGAAAACCTGGGATGGTGTCTTTAATGGGTTTGTGGTGAGGGAAAACTATCGAGAACTGTCGCCGGAAGATACCATCACGTGGATCCCAGACAAGAGGCTCCTCGTAGGCCATGTTGGCCGACGTCGATCCAAGAGGATACAGAACGATATGGATGCAGCGGAGCGTGAAGACGACCTACGTAGATGCAGCGCTTGCAGGCAGCCTGGTCACACAAGGAATCGATGCCCGCGGGTGGCAGGCGCATCAACCTCGTCGCAAAACTAAAACAATACAACTTACCTATATGAGTTGTACTGAATTTTTCTAAATAAAACTGTAATGTTGTAATATTTGAACTACTAAATGTTTTGTCGTGAATTGTCCTGAATTTCCCTAATGTCTTCTCGTGAATTTTCCTAATGCCTTGTTGTGAGTTGTACTGAATTTCTCTATATGAGTTGTACTGAATTTCCCTAATGCCTTGTCGTGAATTTTCGTAAGTACTACTGAGTGTTTTTTTATTAACAGTAATGTATCAACTTCTCAACCAATATGTGACGACTGCAGGTATGGCCGACGACCATCAACTTCCCGAGCTGATTGCACAGCACCATCAGGAGCGTCACCGTGCTCGACGCCTTCTACAGGGCACTGTTCTCCCAGCTCTGCGCATGAGGACACCGCGTGAGATGTGGCCTCTAGATGAGCGGTTCGCGCCTTATTTGCTCGAGGCCAGACTGTTGCCGTTCACCCGCATGGTAGATCGGGCGAGACGATTCCCTTTTGACCAAGCCCTCGTTACCGCGCTTGTGGACCGGTGGAGGCCCGAGACGCACACGTTCCACTTCAGTTTCGGCGAGCTCATTATCACGCTGCAAGACGTCAGCATGCTGCTTGTCCTGCCTATCCACGGGGAGATATATGTTTCAGCGACCACCGACAGAGTTGCATGGCGCCTAGATTTCCTACAACGCTTCGAGGGAATAGGGCCTGGGGGGGGGGGGGGTTTGCGCAGGACGCGGGAGTTCCCCAGAGTTACCTTCGCGCAATGCGCGATGGTGCGCTCCCCGTGGCCGCTCCAGAGGAGGTCTTCAGGCGCCACCTTGAGGCGTACTTGTTGTACCTGTTTGGATAGTTGCTCTTCCCTGGCACCCACGGAGACATCTGCGAGCAGCAGTACTTTCAGCTCGCCAGGAGTATTGCCGACTCGGCCCTAAGGCACGTGCCGCGGTTCAGTTTTAGATCCGCCATGCTCTGCCACACCTACAGGGGGTTGTGCGACGCCACGAGCAGAGACCAAGTGAGCTCTCTTTTCGCTGGGTGCGCCATCCTCTTGCAGATGTCGTCGTACAAGCATTTCGCCATCGGTCGACCGCTGGTTCCGCGGGATCAGTTCGCGTTGGCCGGGGATGCGAGGGACAACCTCGTGATGGGATGGAGGTGGGCTAGACTGAGTTTTAGGTGGACCACAGATCAGGCGCACCTCTGTTATCCTTCGTACGCCATGGGCTTCGATCTGCTCGTCGACGGCAGCGTCATCTGGGATCCGTGGACCACCGCGAACCTCCAATCCGTCGCTCCAGTTGGCCTTTCTTCTCTTTGTACGCTGGATGCTGTGTACTGGTGCACCCAGGTTCTGCCCGTCTTCTCGCACATGATTGAGGGGTGCTCGCCTGAGTGAGTTATGCGCCAGTTCGACTTGCGCCAGCTTGTCCCCGTGCCGCCTCCTCGACAGATCCCGCACCATATCCACGAGTACATCAAATATGCATTACATTCACATATTATTTTACACATGATTTCTGTCACTAACTAATTTCTTTGTCCGCAAGCAATTCAGCAAGGGTTGAGTGAGGGACGATTTCGTTCGTCGGTAATGGCCCTATGTGTAGGAGTGGATGGATTGGGCCCACACACGCACGGTCGAGGAGCATAGGCCGTACAGCCATGACATCCATTTTTCGTATCTGTCCTGGTACCGACCTCGCACGATCTACCGGTTGGCGGGCGATCCACTAAACGCGCCTGATGAGCCCGTTCCTCCCGCCACCATCGACGACCGCTACAACCGACGCCTTACTGGGCGAATCCACTCTTCTGTGAGTTCCTTAACTCTTTGCAACCTGACTTTCACATGGATTGTTGTTCTATAATTGCATTAATTCGTGTGCACAGCTAGACATCCTCGGTGGCGTCTATGCTGGTGCACGGGACATGATGGTCAGTGTTGCATCTAGGCCTTCATGACTAACCCTAATTTTGATGATTAATGAAAACAAAGTGTTCTGTACTAATTGTGCTTCTGAGATTGTTGATACATAGTTTGTCAGGGAAGAAATACAAGATGGTCAAGATGAACCCGACTTGAAGTGAAGCACAAGATGCAGAAGAGCAAAGATAAGACGCAAATGTGAAAAAGCAAAGGACCTAAGGTAATCCGTATTTTATTTTTACCGATCTCGGTGTTTGGAGATGATCGGTTAGGGAAATTATTTTTTAGTTTTCACTAGTACAGAAATGCAGTCTTCTATCGGTAAAAAAAACCCTTCTACTATCGGTTTTTGTACCGATAGAGATAGACACGATAGAACAAGACTGGACATTTTCTATCGGTAAATAACCGACAAAAGAAGTTCACTATTCTATCGGCATATTATGAATCTACCGATAGAAAACCCGTCGTATTCTTACGTCCAGCAGTTGGAAAAGTACCACTATTCTAACGGTTAATTACAAGATTACCGACAGAAAAAATCTTAGTACTCTATCGGCATATTAGGAGTGTACCGATAGAAAACTCGTCGCTAGCGGATTGAAAAGTACCACTATTCTAACGGTTAACTACAAGATTACCGACAGAAAAAAGCTTAGTACTCTATCGGCATATTAAGAGTGTACCGATAGAAAACTCGTCGTCAGCGGTTGGAAAAGTACCACTATTCTAATGGCTAATTATAAGTTTACCGATAGGAAAACTCATACTATTCTATCGGCATCTTACAAGTTTACCTATAGAAAACTCGTCAATAGCGGATTGAAAAGTACCACTATTCTAACGGTTAACTACAAGATTACCGACAGAAAAAAGCTTAGTACTCTATCGGATATGTATGAGTTCACCGGCAGGAAAGGTCACACTCTTCTAACGGTTAATTTTGATTGTACCGATAGAAAAAAGGACAGTAGTCTCTCGGTTGTTGATGAATTTACCGATAGAGCATTCACATATACAGTACTTTATTTGCATTCACAATACAGTACATTCACATATACAGTACAGATGCAATACAGTATAGATTGGATACACAATACAGTACAGATGCAAGGTAAATTCACAGAACAAATTGACACATTAGGCAGTTATTTACATTTATTCACATATGTATGGACAAATACAGATTGCAATCCAATGTGGACATTTATTCACATATATATATTTATTCACATGTATATGAACAGTCTATGCAGAGTACACAAAAAGGAGAAAATTGTCATGCTGGATGGTTGGGCGCTACTTCCTCCATGACATATTGTGCCCAGATTTGTCGAAGATATATAATCTTTGCATTTTCATATTGGTCTTTCGACATGCCGATCTGCAAGCATGTGTGCATACTGAGTAACTAACTTCGATTCTAATTTAGAACGTGACACCCATTTTTGAAATTTGAGTTAGCTATCGATGCTTACCTGGGGGAATCGGGAAAAGTTTGTCTGCACTAGGTCGTACATGTAGCGCAGCACATAAAACCCGCATTCCCACGATTGCGGCTGCTGATGGCACTGAGATAATTGCATATGCGAATACATGTTAGCTATATATTGTTTCCATAAACTAATTAAGCATAAACAAAAAGTCTCGTGAGTACCTCATATTCTTTCCAAGCTAGTACGGAGCCCTGCGGTGCGGCATGCCTCCCTCCAGCGGACACATATTTATCAAAAGCCCTGCATTTCAGTTAGTATTGCCAGTTAATGTATTATCATTAGCTAGTGAGGTCAAAATATAAATCAAACATATAAGTTACTTACGCCTCCATATTCCCCTTGAGCACATATTCCATCGATAATCTGTCACACATCGAATCGAGGTAGTACACCTCGTTCCTCGGCGGACAGATCACGATGAGGATCCAGTGGCCCCTGCATTGTACGTAAAAGAGGACCGCTAGCTCAAAGTACATCTCAGGTGTAACATACAAGATTGAGTTAAATTAGTACGAAATGCACTAACCTTTGGTGGTACGGCACCAGAATAAAGTCCTTGTCCTGCTGCGCCATCAGCGCGCTGGATATGTACTGCTCAGCGTGCGCGGCGTCCTGCTCTAGCATCGTGAGGCTTATTTTCTCTGGGTCGAGGAAACCCACCTTGTCACACGCAGCCTCCGATGCTAGCCTGTACATGCACCTGCATGCGAAGGACGAGATTAATATTAATTTCACAGAAAGTTACTCAGTATTCAAATGAACTGCAACATTAATGCAGAGTTAGCAAACAGAGTTAGAAAACAGCAATACATAGCATCAGCAAACTCACAGGACTCCAGTCCATATGATGGACATATCGAGCTCCCGCCAGTTGTAGAGGTCGAACAGATCCTCGTGTGCCACGGATATAGTCCCGGGCTCACGGTGGAACTGCCCAGGCCTGTAGGGAACTAAGAAGTTCAGACTGCGCCGAGCTCGATGTAGGTACCAGTCGTGGAGGTCTCTGGTTGATCGATCCAATTTCCGCAAAGATGCCTCCGACAGGAGTGGGAGCGCGTTCGTGAACGTCCGCGGCAGTCCCTGTCGCCCTTTGCCCTTGCCTTTGCCGCCCTTGCCTTTTGCCGGGGACTGAGCGCGTACCTTCGAAGGCAAGGGCGAGGTGATGGCGGCTTTCTTCCGAGGTGGAGGCGTGGATGCGCTGGGTGGGGTCGAGGCCGTCTTTGATGTGTCCAGGTTCGCACGAGATCGGCCCTCATGCCCCGAGCTGGGGGCGCAGTCCCCTGGTAGCCCCGCGGCATGCCACTTCAATTAATGAGCACGTATGTTAGATTATGCAAGTTGAATGTATTGAGTAGGATGTAATCTAAAATGTGTAGGATTTACCGGTTGTATTACAAGACACTTCTTGGGCCACTGTACGTAGGAGCCCACTGCCTCAGCAAGTGTCTGCAGTTCCTCTGTTGGGACTGGCAACGGAGAATCGTTGTAGCCCGGCATGGCCATGTCCACCTGTACCTTTGCAAACCCAACCGCAGAGGTACACAGTGGACCCGGACATCCGGCCCAGACGGATATACGAAGCCGTGTCCAACCACTTCCTGCCCGGCGCCTACGTGATTCTGTAGGATGCAGCCCTCCGGCCCCTGCAAATTTGTAACAATTAAGTGCACAGATGAAGGCTTGCATCAACTTAAGTGCACAGATGAAGGCTTGCAGTACCTCAAGTAGATCCACTGGATCCGCGAGTACCTTCGAAGCGCAACTGCTTATCCGACCCCGCGGGGTACCGTCGTCCTGGGGATCCGCATCTGCACTCTTGGCCAGCAATGCTTGTCTCAACCGTGCAAACTCTTCCCTCATTTGTGCGACCTCGGTCTGCACCTCAGACTGTACCTCAGCCCGCATCTCCGCCCGTATCTCCTCCCGTACCTCAGCCCGTATCTTATCGGAGAGGTCAGCTTCCTTTTCCTTCCAGGTGCGGGCCTTCTTCCTCGGTGGAGCCGGATCTACGAAACCGGCCTTCCACGACACAATGGCTCCCACAGCCCGTGTCCGCCCGGGATGCTCCTTATTTTCTAGAGCCCGGGTGAGGATGTCGTTCTCCCTCTGCGGGGTAAACAATCCCTCCGCTGCCTCCTTCTCAAAAGAGATCTGTTACATTTGAAGGTACCTTGTGAGACAAATTGCCTTATATACACTTGTGCGCACACAGTTTACGAGGTTAGCCAACTTACCATTCGCCTCACAACGTCGGCGTCCCCAGGGGTTGCGAACTGCACAGACCCCGTGGACGACACGGACCCCCTCCCCCTCCACCATCGCTTGCACCTCTCATCCCGGATCTCGGAGAGCGGCAACTCAGGGGTGTCGATGACAGGATTTTGTTCGTCTTCCTTCTTCCACTGTTCCTCCTTCCCCGCATAGCCCCGGGATCCGAGCCGATGCGGGTGGTCGTTCCTCTTCTGGATCGCCCTATTCTTCTCGCTAAGGGCCTTGAACTCCTCAGTCCCCTTCTGCTTGGTGAATTCCTCCCATACCTCCTCCGATATGAAGGGGTACTTCTCGCAAGGAGATTTCCCCGCAGCTAGGAAGTTACTGACGAGCCAGCTCTTAAAGGTTTTTCATGTTCCGTTCATGTCCTTCAAGCAGGCAGTCCTAGGTGTATCGTCGGGGATGTTCCACTTAGCCTGTTTCCGAAAAATGCATACAATTAATCACGAGTTAGTTAAACTTTAGTATAAGCCAAGGGAACGTGATTACGAAAGAGTTCAGCGATTTCAGTTCATTTAACCTTCACTTCCGCCCACATCCTATCCCTCTCGTCCGCCGTTACGTCCTTCCAGCTCTGGACGGTGATCTTCACCCTTTCTTTCGCCAATAGCCCAACGTAGGCCGCGTACCTCCCAGCATTCTTTCCAATCGGCCTCCCAAATTGGTTGAACTCACAAGAAAGATCAGTGCGTTTGGCCAAACGCCCCAACGTCGTCGCGCCTCGCCCCACCCTCTTGCGCTGGGATGTAACAGCCCCATCTTCAGTAGTTACGATGGGGTTGGCCCTAGTCGAACCACTAGTACCATCCGATGAAGATGACGACATGTCTTCCCCTACAAAACCTTCAACAAACCATATATATGGCAATTAATTCGCCTTGGAGTTCCATAACTCAGCCTAGGACTGGAGACTAACTAAGGCGGCAAAAGGGAAAATAATACAAAAAGAAAGACATGCATAAATTACTTACTGAACTCTTCAGAAATATTTTCTATCGGTAAACACATGAGCTGCCGATAGACCATAACAATTACCTCCACACAAGACAATTTTTCTATCGGCAAACACGTGAGATACCGATAAAACATAACAATGTTCTCTACATATGGAATTTTGTTGACAAGCCACCATTCACTGTCATCACATAACATTCTCGATGATTTGCTACACTAATATTCATGGGCCAGCATTATTATTTCACACGTAAATATGCACACAAGCATCTAAGTGCCACTGTGCATAATTTTTAGCCTAGCCTGTATGTGAGTCATCAGGACTTCACAGCTATTAGGTTGGGAAAAGTCATGTATATAGGCATTTGAAACATATACATCGAAGACCCATCCACATTGCCATATATTCATACGAAGTGAGTAAAAATTCCCAACCAAACTAGTACATTGCATGGCTCATGTCCTTCCAGATCCAAATTAAGTTTTACTACTTGTGCAGAAAAATTTTCTATCGGTAAACACATGAGCTGCCGATAGAATATGTGTAAGAACACCTCCAACATATAATCTGCATTACATGGCAGTTGGATACAATTGATCACACATACAGCAGTATAGAGAAGTTAAAATCTCAAAACAGGTTCATTACAGCACTGGAACATATTATGTAAACCCTAATTAAAATCAACATTGCCTGCGGAATGTACATAAGCTAACACAATAGGGAACCCTAGTGTAATTGCAAAACTTGAAGAATTAGTACGTGCAAAACACTAGGATCAAATAAAGAAGATGCTGGAAATAGAACGACGAATTAGGGTATTTACGGCGGCGATCAGTTCTGGTGATGGAGAGGCGGTGTAGAACGCAGCAGCGGCGGGCGAAGGACGAAAATAAGAACCGGTGGCAGTGACGAACCAGTGTCCAGCCGGCGATCGTCGTGTGAGAGAGAGGAAGTGAGTGCTCACGGCGGAGGTTGGGGTTTTCTTCGCTCTCGAAGAGACGCAGTGCTCTAAGGTGGAACTGTTCGAGTGGAGGGAAACTAAAGGGCCGTGTACGAGTAATAAAGTAGCGGAGGAACTTTTCTATCGGTATAACAAAATGATACCGATAGACTTATGTAATTTTCTATCGAAACAACAAAATAATACCGATAGAAAAAGTAAATTTCCCGGAAAAATATTCGAATTAGTGGATGCATTTTTCTATCGGTATAAACAATAAAATCCCGTGAGACCAATTTTCCACAGAAAATTTTTTTAAAGTGCTTGAGATTGGGCCATTTTTCTATCGGTAAAAACAACAAAATACCGTGAGAGTAATGAAAAGGCGCCCTTTTCTATCGGTATAAACAAAAAAATCCCGTGAGCCCAATTTTCCCCAGAAAATTTTTTTGATTAAGTGCTTGAGATTTGTGTGCCCTTTTTCTATCGGTAAAAACAACAAAATACCGTCAGAGTAATGAAAAGGTACACAATTTAACATCAAACAGACCGTGGTTGAAAGCTGTAGAATGTTAAAGAAAGAGGGAAGATAGCCGGAAAATTGGAAAATTGACATAAAAAGAAATTGTTCATTCATTGTTGTTTTATCACTTACAAAAAAAAATAAAACCCAAAATGCTAGGTCAAGGGGTGGTCTTAGCCCTGGCTGCATGTAGAATAGAGTCAGTTAGACTTGCAGCCAGGACGCAGGACTCCTCTAGCGACAAGTTGTCCCTAGGATCAACTACTACTGCGTCAAGAAGGCCTGCGACCTCCCTCAGCTTCGCTATGGTATCCTTCATAGTCAAACCGCAGCCAGCGATGGTCATATCCGCGGCTTTCTTCTCCTCGCGAAGACGCCTCGTCCTCGCCCTAGCATTGTCACCATCCGTCTTCATGCGCTTAATGCGCTGGAAGAGATCGTCAAGGTCAAGCCGTAGCTGAGTGTGCTTGTCTGTAAGGAGCTTGTGCTCCTCCTGGAGGGCCTTCAGGTCAGCCTTCACTTTGGCAGTGTCTTCCACGGCTACCATTCCCTGTGCAAATCAACAGGTCAAGAATGAACTGAACATGGATTAACAATACAGGGGTAAACCGAGGAGATTTAGAGTTCTTACAGGGGAGGCCGTGGATGACGATCCCATGGAGGTTGCCATTGTGAAAGAGAAGATGAGGAGTCCAACCGTTCGAGAATTAGAAAAACAACAAAATACCGCGACGCATGGCGAGGTACTTATAGAGTTTCCAAGGCGACGCATGGCGACACGTTTGAGAATTCAAAGCGGCAGAGTCTTCTTCTATCGGTAAAAACAGGAAAAAACCGTCAGACAACAAATACCGTGAGACAAACGAATTTATTCTAACGGTAAAATAGAACAATACCGATAGAAAACGTTTTGAAGTGCCTGAGAGAAGATGTCCTTCTCTATCGGTATAAATAACAAAATACCGTCAGAAAAAAGGGATTTTTGCTGAACTTAATTTGAAGAGGCTGCGATGAGATTTTTGCAAGTGCTATTTGAAGGGAAGAATTAAATATTTACGGGATAAAGGTACTGTACATGTTAGAACTCATGCTGTGGAGTAAAATTGAGATGTATTAATGCTGTGAACTAGCTTATCATTAAATTCTAAAGAAAAATGTACTGCCTGATGTGTTAATGATAAGTTCCTCACCTTGCTGCAGAACTTGTGGGCTGTTTGCTTGGCATTTATCCCTGAAATAGAAATTAATCATCAATGGTTCTCAACCCATAATCCTTCTTCGTGGTCATCTCGCAGATACGTTGTTTCGTCGATATCTTCAGTACGGATAGATTGAATGTCCTCTAAAAATGGAGGTATTTCATCGAATTGGTTATACTCCTCTTCGTCGACAACATCTTCGACCCCAACAATACGTCTCTTGCTGTGGAGGACAACATGCAAGTTTGGATTGGCCGGGTCAACGATGTAGAATACCTGTGTGGCTTGCTTTGCAAGTATGAATGGATCGTCTTGGTGTCCGACTCTACCAAGATCGACGAGAGTAAACCCGTAACTGTCAACTTGAACACCTCGAGGGATTTCGACCCATTGGCATCGAAACAGGGGAATCTTAAGTAATCCGTAATCGAGCTCCCAGATTTCGTCAATAACACCGTAATATGAGTTCAGCGCCCTTACTGACCTGGCATCCTCGGAAATAGCAAACAGTGTCACTCCGCTACATTGCGTGCTACTCTTGGCGTCTTGAGCTCTTGTGTAAAATGAATACCCATTGATGTCGTACCCCTGCCAAGTCCCTACAGTGAATCTTGGGCCTCTAGCCAACCATGTCACAGTTTCACTTACGGAGCCCTCGGCAGCTCGCGTGACTCTTTCTTGGATCCACTCAGCAAATTTCCTGTTATGTTCTCTGCTTACCCAAACGTCTGACTTCGAAGGATTCTGTGACCGTAACATTACCTTGTGCTCGTGTATGTATGGCTCGACCTCCGTCATGTGTTGTAAGACCCAAAAATGTGATTTTGCGTACACATCACGAGCGGGGACGATAGCTTTGAATCCAATCGTTCCAATTCCCTCAAGCCTACCCTCGTGTCGGGACCTAGGAACACCAATTGGGTCAACCCCGGCCATATAATCTGTGCAAAATTCAATCACCTCCTCGGCAGCATAACCTCGGCCATGATACTCCCCTCGGGTCGACGACGAGTCCTTACGTATCCCTTCAATACACCCATAAATCTCTCAAATGGATACATGTAGCGCAGGCACACAGGTCCACAAAACTTAATTTCTCTGATAAGGTGAACAATCAGATGGACCATAACATCAAAAAAGGATGGAGGGAAATACATCTCGAGCTGACAAAGAGTTGTAACCACGTCGCGTTGCAAAGCGTCCAGTCCATCGGGATCAATTACCTACGAGGACACAGTTGCGCCAAATATTCATATCAGAAAAATCTTCTCATTAAGCTCCACAAATGGAGGTAGTGAACTTATAGTACGAGTGCACGTACTTACCTTGCAAGATATTGCGTTGAAGAAATAACATAGGTTTGTGATTGTCTCTCTGACTTTAACTGGGAGAATGCCTCTGATAGCAATGGGAAGCATCTGTGACATCAAGACATGACAGTCGTGGGACTTCATGCCAGCCAGTCTTAGGTCCTTCATAGACACAAGTTTTTTCAAGTTCGCGGAGTACCCACATGGAACTTTAACACCGTGCAGGCACCGACAGAGTTCTGTTTTTTCGCTCTTGGACAACGTGTAGCAGGCCGGGGGGAGGTATGTACGCTTTCCATTCTCTAAAGGTGCAAGCTCAGTCCTTATCCCCATTTCCACCATGTCACGACGAGCTTTCACACCATCCTTTGTCTTTCCCGGAATGTTCAACAACAAACCAATCAAACTGTCACAGACATTTTTCTCTACATGCATGACGTCAATGCAATGTCGAACTTGTAAGTGCTCCCAGTACGGTAGATCCCAGAGAATCGATCTCTTCTTCCAAACATTTTTTTCTCGAGGTTTAGAATGCTTACCGCACTCAACTTTGATGTCGTTCACGCGTGAGTAAATCTCCTTACCGGTCAGAAACACTGGAGCTGATCCCTTCTCAGGCTTCCCGTTAAATGATTTCCTCTTCTTACGGTACGTGTGATGCACCGGAAGAAACCTGCGGTGACCCATGTACACTGTTTTCCGGCAGTTTCGCAGCCACATGCTCTCAGTTTCATCTAGGCAAATAGGGCAAGCCTTGGCTCCTTTCGTACTATACCCCGACAAATTGCCGTAGGCAGGAAAATCATTTATGGTGCAAAATATCAGGGCCCGCAAGATGAAATTCTCTTTCTTGTATGCATCCCACACCTGCACACCCTCGCTCCACAATTTCTGTAAGTCCTCGATTAAAGGTGCTAGAAACACGTCAATATCATTTCCGGGTTGTCTGGGTCCTGAGATTAGTAACGCCATCATGATGTACTTGCGCTTCATGCATAACCAAGGAGGAAGATTGTAGATGCATAAAAGAACCGGCCAAGTGCTGTGCCGGCTGCTCATATTACCATGTGGGTTCATACCATCTGTACTCAGCCCGAACCTTACATTCCTAAGTTCGCCGCCGAACTCAGCAAATGTTCTGTTGATGTTTCTCCATTGAATAGAATCAGCTGGGTGTCTCAGTTTTCCGTCTTGTTTCCGG